>OY997274.1:356705373-356942873 GCA_963921465.1 Triticum timopheevii | reverse complement strand
ACTGCACAGTGAATAATTGCACATACAGAGCATCACATTGTGTACAACTGAAATAAACAAGGCATACCGCAAACAACCCGATATAGCAATTAAAACTGCACATATTCTCACTACACTACAAAAGGGACTCGACAAAACAAATCATGGGTTTCCCCCTATGAAGAGGCACGACAAAACAATTCACGGGTTGAAGGATATATGCCCTAGAGGCAATAATAAAGTTATTATTTATTTCCTCATATCATATGATAAATGTTCATTATTCATGCTAGAATTGTATTAACCGGAAACATAATATATGTGTGAATACATAGACAAACATAGTGTCACTAGTATGCCTCTACTTGACTAGCTCGTTAATCAAAAATGGTTAAGTTTCCTAACCATAGACATGAGTTGTCATTTGATTAACAGGAGCACATCATTAGGAGAATGATGTGATTGACTTGACCCATTCCGTTAGCTTAGCACTTGATCATTTAGTATGTTGCTATTGCTTTCTTCATGACTTATACATGTTCCTATGACGATGAGAATATGCAACTCCCGTTTACTGGAGAAACACTTTGTGTGCTACCAAACGTCACAACGTAACTGGGTGATTATAAAGGTGCTCTACAGGTGTCTCCAAAGGTACTTGTTGAGTTGGCATATTTCGAGATTAGGATTTGTTACTCGCATTTACCGGAGGAACACTTTGTGTGCTACCAAACGTCACAACATAACTGGGTGATTATAAAGGTGCTCTACAGGTGTCTCCGAAGGTACTTGTTGAGTTGGTGTATTTCGAGATTAGGATTTGTCACTCCGATTATCAGAGAGGCATCTCTAGGACCTCTCGGTAATGCACATCACTATAAGCCTTGCAAGCAATGTGACTAATGAGTTAGTTGCGGGATGATGCATTACATAACGAGTAAAGAGACTTGTCGGTAATGAGATTGAACTAGGTATTGAGATATCGACGATCGAATCTCCGGCAAGTAACATACCGATGACAAAGGGAACAACGTATGTTGTTATGCGGTTTGACCGATAAAGATCTTCGTACAATATGTGGGAGCCAATATGAGCATCCAGGTTCCGCTATTGGTTATTGACAGGAGACGTGTCTCGGTCATGTCTACATAATTCTCGAACCAGTAGGGTCCGCACGCTTAAAGTTTGGTGACGATCGGTATTATGAGTTTTTGTGTTTTGATGTACCAAAGGTAGTTCGGAGTCCTGGATATGATCACGGACATGACGAGGAGTCTCGAAATGGCGGAGACGTAAAGATCGATATATTGGATGACTATGTTCAGACATCGGATGTGTTTCGCGAGGTTTCTGTCGGATTTCGGGTTCCGGCAGACCCTTGAGGTTGGAACACTGGGGTGCGCGCGGAGATTCAACCCTCTACCGGCTCGCTCTTTGCCGACTCGCTAAGACCTAAACTACCAAACTGAACAACACAAGGGACACAAGATTTATGCTGGTTCAGGCCACCATTGTGGTGTAATACCCTACTCCAGTGTGTGGTGTGGTGGATTGCCTCTTGGGCTTGATGATGAACAATACAAGGCAGAACAGCCTCGCGAGGGTCTGTTCTTGGCTGGTGCACGAACTGCTAGGATGAGTTCAATCGCTCTATCTACTGGTTTCTTGGTGAGGATCCCGATTGCTAGGTCAGGTCCAGATGCCTCTACCCTGGGGGTGGCTAGTCCTATTTATAGGCAAAGGCCCTGGGCCTCTCCCCAAATATTGAGCGGGAAGGGCGCCAACAATTGGCCATTTTGAAGGGGAACAGCGGGTACACTTATCCTGACTAAAGTTGGTCCTCGTCTGTCAAAGGCTCTGGTGGTGACGCCGGCTTGGGCTCCACAATGACTTCCTTCCGGCCGTTGGGCTGGTCTTGGTCTTGTTGCACCGAAATGGACGCCTTTACTTGATGCTCTTGCCTGCGCTTGCTCCCTTTGCACCAAAGAGGAAAGGAGGACACTGGGCGGGCTGGCGCCCGACTGGCGCCCTTAGTCGTCATGGCTTGCGTCATGGGAACCTCGTGAGGTACCCCGCCTTGAACTCTCCGCCTCCTCGCGAGCCAGCCTGACGAGGCCGTGCCTGAGGAAGCTCCCTGCCGTCCGCCCCGCGAGGCTTGGCCCCTCACGAGGGTCTTGATCTTGTGTTGATGAAGATGGGCTGTGCTGGGCCTCCTTCGAGCCACGCCGCAGGCCGCAGGCAGGCAAGTCTGGGGACCCCCGTTCCCGGAACGCTGACAGTAGCCCCTGGGCCCACGGCGCACCCGAACTTGGCTGAGCAGAGAGGCGAAAGGGCAACTGCGAAGCGTCACGGGCCCTAACAGCCTGCGGCCTTGGGCGCCGCGTGGCGGTTGATTGGACGGGGGCGACTCCGCTTCCCCATGACGCCTTGGTAACCGCATGGATTCGACAAGTCCCTGCATGCAAAGCGGGTCATGATTACCGGCGATCGTGGAGGTCGACGGTTGGCCTTCGCCGGCTATAAGTATGGAACGGCATGCGCCCTTCCAGCCTATCCCCTCTTGCTCCTCCTTCTTCTCCATGGCTCCACCAAGGAAGTTTTCGGCCGCAGAAAAAGGGAACGCCCACCAGGTCGAGTCTTCCTCTCCCCCGCCCAAGCGCGGTCGAGATCGTCCTCGCAAGCACCCTGTGGCCTCCACGGCAGTCCCCCGTGGTCGCGGAGGTGGCTCTCAGCGCGGCGATGAGCGGCTGGCCATGGTCAGCGGACGTGCTCCGGCCGTGCATCCCCCGAGGCCGCGCCTCCACACTGCGGAGGTGCTGCCGGAGTTCATGGTGTGGGCGGTAGAGCCATCCGGCGCCCGGCTTCAGCTCCCTCACTTCCTCCTGGGTGAGCTCCCAGCTGGCGCCTTGGGTGGCCTCTGGCTCTAGGCGGATGGCTGCTGCAGCCGGGCTTCGTGGGCTTCGCTGGAGGTCTCTGCTGCAGGGAACCTGTCCCTGACCCGCGGCTGGCAGACGTTTGCTCGCGCGCGTGGTCTCCGCCGCCGGTGCTCCCTGCACTTCAAGTACGACGGCGACGCCACTCTCTATGTGAGGGTGTTTGGGGAAGATGGTCGCCGCGTGGGGTGCTGCCCTGAAGACGACGACCGCGGCCGGGGACTCAGCCCCGGCGTGGACGGAGATGGCAGCGCGCGGGCGGCTGGCGACGCCCGTGACTCCTCAAGCTTCACCAGCTCTTCCTCGGGTAGTGACTCTTCTAGCAGTGGCCGCGGCCAGCCTCCACGCCGCCGCGCCTGCTTGGAGGGTGGCAGCGGGTCTGCTCGCCGTCGTGCCCCGGTGAAGCGCGAGAGGGAGTCCGCCTAAGCTCTGGAGGCGGCTCGAGTCTTCCAAGAGGGCCCGCGCGGGACGTGCTTCGCCTGCTTTTGTTCTTTTCCCTTTCTTTCCTCCTGCGCAAAAAGACAGCAATGTGTGGCCCCGTGGGGGCGCGTTTGGGTTAACCTCGTCAATCATTATACTGCTTTTGTTATCCCGGTATTGTTCCTTTCTGTTGTATGCCTATTCGCAAGTAATCCCTAGCCTCAGCCATAGGGGCGACCGACCCAGGCCTTGTATTCGCGTCATGGTGCCCGTGAGGCATGGTCCGGAGGGGTGCTCTGGTAGTGGACCCGGGCCATGAAACTTGAGCGATAGGGGCAGGAACGCTCACGAGGGCTCCGGGGCTTCTGCCTCGCGAGCCCCCGTGCAAGAGAAATCGAGGCAGGAGAGCGAAAAAAGTCGAAGAACCACGGATCAAAAGGTGGCGATAGTTTCGATAAAAACTCCAAATGGGAATGAGCTAGCCAACTGCAGAAAGCAAATGAAAAAGTCGCGTCCGGCACCTAGTCTAGTCTTCGACGTCTTCTCACCAGCGCGGAGCTAAGTGCTGCCACTGGGCGTGGGAGGGAGCCCCAGGGCCTGAGGCCGGCACCCCTGAAACTCCGAGGCGTGTACAGCCCCAACTCATTATTACGTGAGAGTGTCACGGGCGGCGAGCTTCACAGGCGTTGGCCTTCTTCACAGGCTCCGGGCCTTTCTTCGGGGAAGCGAGCTTCACGGGCGTTGGCCCTCTTCACAGGCTCCGGGCCCTTTCCAGAATGCGACAGCTTCATAGGCATTCGCCTTCTTCACAGGCTCCGGGCATTTTCCAAAAAATGGGCTTCATAGGCATTTGCCTTCTTCACAGGCTCTGGGCCTTTTCCAAAAAAATGAGCTTCACAGGCATTTGCCTTGTTCACAGGCTCTGGGCCTTTTCCAAAAAGGTGAGATTCACAGGCATTTGCCTTCTTCACAGGCTCTGGGCCTTTTCCAAAAAAATGAGCTTCACAGGTATTTGCCTTCTTCACAGGCTCTGGGCCTTTTCCAAAAAGATGAGCTTCACAGGCATTTGCCTTCTTCACAGGCTCTGGGCCTTTTCAGGGGTAAAACCTCCGGAGGTGCCGGATGTTCCACGCGTTCTGTATAGGTACTCCCTCCTGAGTCTCCAAGTGCACGGAGCCGGGCCTGGAAACATGAACAACCTTGAACGGGCCCTCCCACATAGGAGAGAGCCTATGCAGTCCCTCCCTGGAGAGGCCCCGCCAGAGCACGAGGTCCCCTACCTCGAGAGTTCTAGGGCGGATGTTGCGGCAGTGGTATCGCCGGAGTGCCTGCTGGTACCTTGCCGCTCGCAGCGTAGCTTCTCGACGACGCTCCTCCCCCAGCACGAGGTCCGTCCCCCGCAAGGCGTCCTGCAGCACCTCATCGAATGCCAGGACCCGCGCGGATCGACGCCTGACCTCGTGAGGGAGGACCGCTTCGGCTCCATAGACTAGGAAGAAGGGGGTCTCTCCAGTCGGCTTGGTCGCGGTCGTGCGGATGGACCACAACATGGACTGAAGCTCGTCATACCAGCCTCTGCCGCAGGCCTCCAGTTTCTTCTTGAATGTCTTGGTCTTGAGGCCCCTCAGGACTTCTGCGTTGGCCCGCTCGGCCTGGCCGTTGCTTCGGGGGTGCGCCACCGAAGCGTAGCATATCTGCGTCCCAAGGTTAGCACAATATGTTTTGAAAAGGTTACTGGTGAACTGCGAACCGTTGTCAGTGATGATGCGGTTCGGCACCCCGAACCGGCTCACGATTCCCTTGATGAACTTGACCGCAGAACCAGCAGGGATGGTGCGGACGGCCTCGACTTCGGCCCACTTGGTGAACTTGTCCACGACGACGTAGAGGTAGCGATAGCCCCCTGGCGCCCGAGGAAAAGGGCCCAGGATATCCAGCCCCCAGACCGCAAATGGCCATGTGAGGGGTATGGTTTGCAGACCTCCTGCCGGCTGATGGATCTGCTTGGCATGGAATTGGCAGGCCTCGCAAGCCTTCACAAGTTCAACAACGTCTTTGAGCGCAGTGGGCCAATAGAAAACGCTGCGGAATGCCTTGCCGACGAGGGTCCGCGATGACGAATGATGCCCACAGTCTCCACCGTGTATATCTGCCAGCAGTTCCTTCCCTTGTTCCCTGGTGATGCAGCGCAGGGACACATCGTTCGGTCATTTCCGGTAGAGCTCTCCATCCATGATGCAGTACGCCGTGGCCTGCCGTGCCACACGCTCTGCCTCCTCCTCCTTCTCCGACAAGGTCCCTTGCGTTAAGTAGCTCCTGAGCTCTGTGATCCAGCACCCCTCCTGAGGCTCCATCGTCAGGAGCAAGCGTGCTCCTGAGGCCGGGCCACAGGCTGGGGCTCCCGAGGTAGGTGGCTGAGGAAGCTCCACCCGAGGCTGTGCTGTGCTCGACAATGGTGGCAGGGCCGAAGGCTTGAAGAGCTGTTCCTCAAAGACGCCCGGCTCCTGGGGCAACCGCCTGGAGGCTCGTTTTGCGATGTCGTCGGCCTCTTGATTAGTGCCGCGGGGCACGTGCTGCAGCTCCAACCCCCAAAACTGTTTCTCCATCATGCGGACCTCCGCAAGGTAGGCCTCCATGTGCTCATCTCTTGGCTCATACACCTTGTTGGAGAAATTGACGAGGAGCTGCGAATCGCCCTTGGTAGTAAGACGCTTCACTCCCAGGGCAGCGGCGGCCTTCAGGCCTGCTATCAGTCCCTCGTACTCTGCTATATTGTTGGAGACCTTCTCGCCCTGCTGGAAACAGATCAGCATGGCGTAGTAGAGCTTGTACTGAGTGGGAGATATGAGCACCGCCCCAGCTCCAGCGCCCTGCCTGGAGAACGCTCCGTCGAAGTACATGACCCAGCCTTCTGGCGCCTCGCTTCCTGAGGAGAGGGATCGATCCTCTCCGGCCCTGAGGCCCAGTGCCTCTGTCCATTCGGCCACGAAATCTGCCAACGCGGCCCCCTTGATGACCCTGGTCGTGCTGAATTCGAGCTGGAATGCTTGCAGTTCAATGTTCCACTCGGCGACCCTTCCGGCTGAGTTGGGGATCCTGAGCACCCTCTCCAAGGGGTATGCCGAGACAACCTTGATTGGATGACCCTGGAAGTAGTGCCGCAGCTTGCGCGAAGCCACCAGCAGCGCGAGGAGGAGCTTCTGCGGCATGGGGTACCGTGCCCTCGCATCCCGTAACACTATGCTGACGAAGTACACCGGGTGCTCGACGAGGCTAGGGGCGTCGGTGCTGGTGGCGTCCTCTGGAAGCCGTGGTGCCTCCTGAGGTGGCGGAGCCTCCAGAAGCTGGGTGCCTGGCAGGAGGGCCTCTCCTGCCCCTGGTGCGCTCCGCCGCGGCGGCTGATCTTCTTCCGTCACGGTGGTGACTTCCGCAAGTCCCTTTTGATCCAGCTTTGCCTTGGCTCGGGTGGCTGCCGTGGTCTTGGCCCGACGCTCCTCTCTAACTACCACCAGGGCTGCGCTAGCGGAGTAGGGAGTGGCGGCGAGGTAGAGTACCAAGGGCTCTTGAGGGCGTGGGGCCACCATCACTGGAGGGCTGGTTAGGTATCACTTGAGATTTTGGAACGCCTTATCGGCCTCTTCAGTCAATTTGAAGGGCCCCTTTTTCTTCATCAGCTGGAAGAAAGGCAGCGCCCGCTCCCCCAGTCGGGAGATGAAACGCCCCAGCGCCATCACGCGCCCCATGAGCTTCTGCATTTCCCTGAGGGTCTTCGGTGGGCTCATGTCTTCAACTGCCTTGACCTTTTCTGGGTTGGCCCCGATGCCTCGGTGGGATACGAGGAAACCCAAGAGCTTGCCCGAGGGAACTCCAAACACACACTTCTCCGGGTTGAGTCGCAGGCTCACTGCGTTGAGGCTCGCGAAGGTTTCCTCCAGGTCTTGTATCTGGGTCTTGGCCTTGCGAGCCTTCACTACGATGTCGTCGATGTAAGCCTCCACATTCTTCCCGAGCTGCGGGCCCAAGGTGATGTGCATGAGCCGCTGGAAGGTTGCCCCCGCGTTGCGCAGTCCGAATGGCATGCATGTATAGCAATACACCCCACACGGGGTTAGGAAGGCCGTCTTCTCCACATATTCCACCGCCATCTTGATCTGGTGATACCCGGAGAAGGCATCCAAGAAGCATAGCAGGTCACACTCAGCGGTGGAATCGACAATCTGGTCGATGCGAGGGAGCGGGAACAGATCTTGCGGGCATGCTTTGTTGAGGTTGGTGAAGTCGACACACATGCGTTCCTTTCCTCCCTTCTTTGGCACAACTACGGGGTTGGCCAACCAATCCGGGTATCGGACCTCGCGAATAACCCCTGCAGCTTCTGGCTTGCGGGTCTCTTGGACGATGAAGTCCTGCTTCTCAGTGGACTGCCTCCTCGCCTTCTGCTTCACGGGACGCACGTTGGGACATACATTGAGGTGGTGCTCGATTACGCCCCGTGGGATCCCTACCAGCTGATCGGGCTCCCAGGCGAACACCTTCTTGTTTGCATGCAGGAACTTGACCAGGGCATCCTCCTGCTCGGGCTCGAGGTTGGCGCCTATGGTGAAAGTGGCGTTAGTGGACCCGTCCTCGTCTACAGGTACCTGCTTGGTCTCCGCCTTGTCTTGGGTGAACAACTGCTTCTTCTTGGCCGGCGCAGCCCCCTTGGGCTTGGGGGTTTCGACGTCGGCGGGCCGCGCCGCCGCCGTTGTCTTGAGGGCGAGCTTGAGTACTCGTAGTGCACCTTCGGTGTCCCCGGGCACGGTGAGGACGCCGTTGCTCCCGGGCATCTTCATGAGGTTGTACCCCGGGTGAGTCGCGGCCATGAATTTGGCCAATGCTGGATAGCCAAGGACGGTATTGTAGGGGAGGCCGATGGGGGCGATGTCGAAGTCGACCAGCTTCGTGCGGAAGTTGTCGTAGGTGCCGAAGGTCACCGGAAGTCAGATCTGCCCCAAGGAGCTGGACGACCCGCCTCCGACGACCGAAGGAGCCGGCGCGACGGGGTGGGTGAGGAAGAAGCTGCACGGCTGCTCCCTAGAGGTCACTGGGAAGTGCAAGGACGATGCCTGCTGCCCGTTCCCCACCGGGCCGGTGGCGGTGTTGACGGCAGGCGACGGGGAACGACGAGGACGCCCGCCGACGGGGGCCGTCTGGACGACATGGGAAGCGAGGGCGGCTCGGCGCCCGGCGCGAGCCCGACGAGCGTCAGACATGGATGCGATGGTGGGAGAAGAACGAGACGACGGAAGGCAAATTCCGGCGCACCCCTACCTGGCGCGCCAAATGTCGGATTTCGGGTTCCAGCAAACCCTTGAGGTTCGAGCACTGGGTTGTGCGCGGAGATTCAACCCTCTACCGGCTCGCTCTTTGCCGACTCGCTAAGACCTAAACTACCAAACTGAACAACACAAGGGACACAAGATTTATACTGGTTCAGGCCACCATTGTGGTGTAATACCCTACTCCAGTGTGTGGTGTGGTGGATTGCTTCTTGGGCTTGATGATGAACAATACAAGGCAGAACAGCCTCACGAGGGTCTGTTCTTGGCTAGTGCGACGAACTACTGGGATGAGTTCAATCACTCTATCTACTGGTTTCTTGGTGAGGATCCCGATTGCTAGGTCAGGTCCAGATGCCTCTACCCTGGGGGTGGCTAGTCCTATTTATAGGCAAAGGCCCTGGGCCTCTCCCCAAATATTGAGCGGGAAGGGCGCCAACAATTGGCCATTTGAAGGGAACAGCGGGTACACTTATCCTGACTAAAATTGGTCCTCGCCTGTCAAAGGCTTTGGTGGTGACGCCGGCTTGGGCTCCACAATGACTTCCTTCCGGCCGTTGGGCTGGTCTTGGTCTTGTTGCACCGAAATGGACGCCTTTACTAGATGCTCTTGCCTGCGCTTGCTCCCTTTGCACTAAAGAGGAAAGGAGGACACTACGCGGGCTGGCGCCCGACTGGCGCCCTTGGTCGTCATGGCTTGCGTCATGGGCACCTCGCGAGGTACCCCGCCTTGAACTCTACGCCTCCTCGCGAGCCAGCCTGACGAGGCCGTGCCTGAAGAAGCTCCTTGCCATCCGCCCCGCGAGGCTTGGCCCCTCGCGAGGTTCTTGAGCTTGTGTTGATGAAGATGGGCTGTGCTGGGCCTCCTTCGAGCCACGCCGCAGGCCGCAGGCAGGCAAGTCTGGGGACCCCTGTTCCCAGAACGCTGACAGTTTCAAACATTTACCGGAGTACCGGGGGGTTACCGGAACACCCCGGAGAGTATATTGGGCCTAATGGGCCTTAGTGGGAGAAGAGGAGGGGCGGCCAGGGCAGCCACGCACCCCCTCCCCCTCTAGTCCGAATAGGAAAAGGAGGGGGGCGGCGCCCCCCTTTTTCCTTCTCCTCCTCTCTCCCTTCCTTCCCGTCTCCTACTCCAACAAGGAAAGGAGGAGTCCTACTCCCGGTGGGAGTAGGACTCCCCCCTTGGCGCGCCCTCCTTGGCCGGCCGCCTCGCCCCCCTTGCTCCTTTATATATGGGGGCAGGGGGCACCACTAGACACACAAGTTGATCTGTTGATCTCTCCCAGCCGTGTGTGGTGCCCCCCTCCACCATATTCCGCCTCAGTCATATTGTAGCGGTGCTTAGGCGAAGCCCTGCGTCGGTAGCAACATCATCACCGTCATCACACCGTCATGCGGACGGAACTCTCCCGTGAAGCTCTGCTGGATCGGAGTTCGTGGGACATCATCGAGCTGAACGTGTGCTGAACTCGGAGGTGCCGTACGTTCGGTACTTGGATCGGTCAGATTGTGAAGATGTACGACTACATCAACCGCATTGTGCTAATGCTTCCGCTTTCGTCTACGAGGGTACATGGACAACACTCTCCCGTCTCGTTGCTATGCATCACCATGATCTTGCGTGTGCGTAGGAATTTTTTTTTCAAATTACTACGTTCCCCAACTGTGGCATCCAAGCCAGGTTTATGCGTAGATGTTATATGCACGAGTAGAACACAAGTGAGTTGTGGGCGATACAAGTCATACTACTTACCAGCATGTCATACTTTGGTTCGGCGGTATTGTTGGATGAAGCAGCCCGGACCGACATTACGCGTACGCTTACACGAGACTGGTTCTACCGACGTGCTTTGCACATAGGTGGCTGGCGGGTGTCAGTTTCTCCAACTTTAGTTGAACCGAGTGAGGCTACGCCCGGTCCTTGAGAAGTTTAAAACAACACTAACTTGACGAAATATCGTAGTGGTTTTGATGCGTAGGTAAGAACGGTTCTTGCTCAACTCGTAGCAGCCACATAAAACTTGCAACAACGAAGTAGAGGGCGTCTAACTTGTTTTTGCAGGGCATGTTGTGATGTGATATGGTCAAGACATGATGCTAAATTTCATTGTATGAGATGATCATGTTTTGTAACAGAGTTATCGGCAACTGGCAGGAGCCATATGGTTGTCACTTTATTGTATGCAATGCAATCGCCCTGTAATTGCTTTACTTTATCACTAAGCGGCAGTGATAGTCGTAGAAGCAATAGTTGGCCTGACTACAACGATGCTATGATGGAGATCAAGGTGTCGCACGGTGACGATGGTGATCACGACGGTGCTTCGGAGATGGAGATCACAAGCACAAGATGATGATGGCCATATCATATCACTTATATTGATTGCATGTGATGTTTATCCTTGATGCATCTTATTTTGCTTTTATTGACGGTAGCATTATAAGATGATCTCTCACTAAATTTCAAGATAAAAGTGTTCTCCCTGAGTATGCACCGTTGCCAAAGTTCGTCGTGCCGAGACACCACGTGATGATCGGGTGTGATAAGCTCTATGTTCATCTACAGCGGGTGCAAGCCAGTTTTGCATACGCAGAATACTCGGGTTAAACTTGACGAGCCTAGCATATGCAGATATGGCCTCGGAACACTGAGACTGAAATGTCGAGCGTGAATCATATAGTAGATATGATCAACATAGTTATGTTCACCATTGAAAATTACTCCATTTCACGTGATGATCGGTTATGGTTTAGTTGATTTGGATCACATGATCACTTAGATGATTAGAGAGATGTCTATCTAAGTGGGAGTTCTTAATTAATATGATTAATTGAACTTAAATTTATCATGAACTTAGTACCAGATAGTATTTTGCTTGTCTATGTTGTTGTAGATAGATGGCCCGTGCTGTTGTTCCATTGAATTTTAATGCGTTCCTTGAGAAAGCAAAGTTGAAAGATGATGGTAGCAATTACACGGACTGGATCTGTAACTTGAGGATTATCCTCATTGCTGCACAGAAGAATTATGTCCTGGAAGCACCACTGGGTGCCAGGCCTGCTGCAGATGCAACTGCAGACGTTGTGAACGTTTGGCAGAGCAAAGCTGATGACTACTCGATAGTTCAGTGTGCCATGCTTTACGACTTAGAACCAGGATTTCAACGACGTTTCGAACGTCATGGAGCATATGAGATGTTCCAGGAATTGAAGTTAATATTTCAAGCAAATGCCCAGATTGAGAGATATGAAGTCTCCAATAAATTCTACAGCTGTAAGATGGAAGAGAATAGTTCTGTCAGTGAACATATACTCAAAATGTCTGGGTATAACAGTCACTTGATTCAACTGGGAGTTAATCTTCCGGATGATAGTGTCATTGACAGAATTCTTCAATCACTGCCACCAAGCTACAAGGGCTTCGTGATGAACTATATTATGCAAGGGATGAATAAAACAATTCCCGAGCTCTTCGCAATGCTAAAGGCTGCGGAGGTAGAAATCAAGAAGGAGCATCAAGTGTTGATGGTTAACAAGACCACCAGTTTCAAGAAAAAGGGTAAAGGGAAGAACAAGGGGAACTTCAAGAAGAACAGCAAACAAATTGCTGCTCAAGAGAAGAAACCCAAGTCTGGACCTGAGCCTAAGACTGAGTGCTTCTAATACAAGCAGACTGGTAACTGGAAGCGGAACTGGCCGAAGTATTTGGCGGATAAGAAGGATGGCAAGGTGAACAAAGGTATATGTGATATACATGTTATTGATGTGTACCTTACCAGAGCTCGCAGTAGCACCTGGGTATTTGATACTGGTTTTGTTGCTAATATTTGCAACTCGAAACAGGGACTACGGATTAGGCGAAGACTGGCTAAGGACGAGGTGACGATGCGCGTGGGAAATGGTTCCAAAGTCGATCTGATCGTTGTCAACACGCTACCTCTGCATCTACCTTCGGGATTAGTTTTAGACCTAAATAATTGTTATTTGGTGTCAGCGTTAAGCATGAACATTATATCTGGATCTTGTTTGATGCAAGGCGGTTATTCATTTAAATTTAAGAATAATGGTTGTTCTATTTATATGAGTAATATATTTTATGGTCATGCACCCTTGAAGAGTGGTCTATTTTTGTTGAATCTCGATAGTAGTGATACACATATTCATAATGTAGAAGCCAAAAGATGCAGAGTTGATAATCATAGTGCAACTTATTTGTGGCACTGTCGTTTGGGTCATATTGGTGTAAAGCGCATGAAGAAACTCCATACTGATGGGCTTTTGGAATCACTTGATTATGAATCACTTGGTACTTGCGAACCATACCTTATGGGCAAGATGACTAAAACACCATTCTCCGAAACAACGGAGCGAGCAACAGATTTATTGGAAATCATACATACTGATGTATGTGGTCCGATGAATATTGAGGCTCGCGGCGGGTATCATTATTTTCTCACCTTCACAGATGATTTGAGCAGATATGGGTATATCTACTTAATGAAACATAAGTCTGAAACATTTGAAAAGTTCAAAGAATTTCAGAGTGAAGTGGAAAATCGTCGTAACAAGAAAATAAAGTTTCTACGATCTAATCGTGGAGGAGAATATCTGAGTTACGAGTTTGATCTACATTTGAAACAATGCGGAATAGTTTCGCAACTCACGCCACCCAGAACACCACAACGTAATGGTGTGTCTGAACGTCGTAATCGTACTTTACTAGATATGGTGCGATCTATGGTGTCTCTTACTGATTTACCGCTATCATTTTGGTGTTATGCTTTAGAGACGGCTGCATTCACGTTAAATAGGGCACCATCGAAATCCGTTTGGATGACACTTTATGAACTGTGGTTTGGCAAGAAACCAAAGTTGTCGTTTCTTAAAGTTTGGGGCTGTGATGCTTATGTGAAAAAGCTTCAACTTGATAAGCTCGAACCCAAATCGGAGAAATGTGTCTTCATAGGATACCCAAAGGAAACTGTTGGGTACACCTTCTATCACAGATACGAAGGCAAGACATTCATTGCTAAGAATGGATCCTTTCTAGAGAAGGAGTTTCTCTCGAAAGAAGTGAGTGGGAGGAAAGTAGAACTTGATGAGGTAACTGTACATGCTCCCTTATTGGAAAGTAGTTCATCACAGAAACAGGTTCCTGTGACACCTACACCAATTAGCGAGGAAGCTAATGATATTGATCATGAAACTTCAGATCAAATTACTACCGAACCTCGTAGGTCAACCAGAGTAAGATTCGCACCAGAGTGGTACGGTAATCCTATTCTGGAGGTCATGTTACTTGACCATGGTGAACCTACGAACTATGAGGAAGCGATGATGAGCCCAGATTCTGCAAAATGGCTTGAGGCCATGAAATCTGAGATGGGATCCATGTATGAGAACAAAGTGTGGACTTTGGTTGACTTGCCCGATGATCGGCAAGCCACCGAGAATAAATGGATCTTCAAGAAGAACACTGACGCTGATGGTAATGTTACTGTCTACAAAGCTCGACTTGTTGCGAAAGGTTTTTGAGAGGTTCAAGGGGTTGACTACAATGAGACTTTCTCACCCGTAGCGATGCTTAAGTCTGTCCGAATCATGTTAGCAATTGCTGCATTTTATGATTATGAAATTTGGCAAATAGATGTCAAAACTGCATTCCTGAATGGATTTCTGGAATAAGAGTTGTATATGATGCAACCAGAAGGTTTTGTTGATCCGAAAGGTGCTAACAAAGTGTGCAAGCTCTAGCGATCCATTTATGGACTGGTGCAAGCCTCTCGGAGTTGGAATAAACGCTTTGATAGTGTGATCAAAGCATATGGTTTTATACAGACTTTTGGAGAAACCTGTATTTACAAGAAAGTGAGTGGGAGCTCTGTAGCATTTCTAATATTATATGTGGACGACATATTGTTGATTGGAAATGATATAGAATTTCTGGATAGCATAAAAGGATACTTGAATAAAAGTTTTTAATGAAAGACCTCGGTGAAGCTGCTTATATATTGGGAATCAAGATCTATAGAGATAGATCAAGACGCTTAATTGGACTTTCACAAAGCACATACCTTGATAATGTTTTGAAGAAGTTCAAAATGGATCAAGCAAAGAAAGGGTTCTTGCTTGTACTACAAGGTGTGAAGTTGAGTCAGACTCAATACCCGACCACTGCAGAAGATAGAGATAAAATGAAATATGTTCCCTATGCTTCAGCCATAGGCTCTATCATGTATGCAATGCTGGGTACGAGACCTGATGTGTGCCTTGCTATTAGTTTAGCAGGGAGGTACCAAAGTAATCCAGGAGTGGATCACAGGACAGCGGTCAAGAACATCCTGAAATACCTGAAAAGGACTAAGGATATGTTTCTCGTTTATGGATGCGACAAAGAGCTAGTCGTAAATGGTTACGTCGATGCAAGCTTTGACACTGATCCGGACGATTCTAAATCGCAAACCGGATGCGTGTTTATATTGAATGATGGAGCTGTCAGTTGGTGCAGTTCTAAACAAAGTGCCGCGGCGGGATCTACGTGTGAAGCGGAGTACATAACTTCTTTGGAAGCAGCAAATGAAGGAGTCTGTATGGAGGAGTTCATATCCGATCTAGGTGTCATACCTAGTGCATCGGGTCCAATGAAAATATTTTGTGACAATACTGGTGCAATTGCCTTGTCAAAGGAATCCAGATTTCACAAGAGAACCAAGCACATCAAGAGACGCTTCAATTCCATCCGGGATCAAGTCCAGGTGGGAGACATAGATGTCGGCGTTCTGGGAACGGGGGTCCCCAGACTTGTCTGCCTGCGGTCTGCGGCGTGGCTCAAGTGGCGGCCCAGTACGGCCCATCTTCATCGGCACAAAACTCAAGACCCTCACGAGGGGCCAAGCCTCGTGGGGCGGACGACGCAAGACTTCCTCAGGAACGGCCTCGCCAGGCAGGCTCGCGAGGAGGCGGAGAGGTCAAGGCAGGGTACCTCGCGAGGTGCTCGTGACGCAAGCCATGACGATCGAGACCAGGCGGGCGCCGGCCTGCGCAGTGTCCTTGTTTCCTCTTTGGTGCAAAGGGGGCAAGCATAGGCGTGGAGTACCGAGGCATCAGGCAAAGGTTGCCATTTCAGTGCAACGAGACCAAGACCAGCAGAGCGGCGGGATGGAGGCCACCGTGGAGCCCAAGACGGCGTCATCGCTAGTGCCTTTGGCAGCCGAAGACCAACTTTAGTCAGGATAACTTGTACTAGATGTTCCCCTTCAAGATGGCCATTGTTGGTGCCCTTCCCGCCCAATATTTGGGAAGAGGACCAGGGACTCTATAAATAGGACTAGCCACCACAAAGTAGGCACGATTAGAGAGAGCCCTAGACAGAGAGAGAGGCGATCGAACTCACCCAAGCAGTTCATTGCACCAGCTCAAGAACACCTCTCGCGAGGCTATTCATCCTTTGTACTATTCATCATCAGCCCCTGAGGCAATCCACCACACCACACACTAGAGTAGGGTATTACACCACAACGGTGGCCCGAACCAGTATAAATCTT
Organism: Triticum timopheevii; assembly: GCA_963921465.1. Lineage (NCBI taxonomy): Eukaryota > Viridiplantae > Streptophyta > Magnoliopsida > Poales > Poaceae > Triticum > Triticum timopheevii. The sequence continues at coordinate 356,926,676 of OY997274.1, read as the reverse complement.
GTGTCCCTTGTGTAGTTCATCATTTTTAGCTTAGATCGCGCGAGACGATCGGACGTAGATTGGTACGGGAAAGATCTTCGTGCGCACCCCAGAGTTCGAACCTTAAGGGTCTGCCGGAACCCCATATCCGACATTTGGCGCGCCAGGTAGGGGTGCGTCGGAGTCTTTCTTCCGTCGTTTCGCGTCGATCTTCCGTCGTGTCCATGGCTGACGCCCGCCGGGCCCGAGCCGATCGTCGGGCTGCTCACGCCGCCCGCGTCACCCAGACGGCTCCCGTCGGTGGGTGTCCCCGTTGTTCCCCGTCGCCTGCCGCCAACGCCGCCATCGGCCCGGCGGTGAACGAGCAGCAGGCCTCATTGCTGCATCCTTCGGTGCAGCGGGAAGGCCGCACCGCCACCCCGTCGCTGACTCCAGCTGGTTCGTCGTCCCACGCCCGTCGCGCCCCCGCAGACGCGCACGCCGCGTTGCTCCTGGCGCATGAGCTCTTGCACTACCATCCTGTCGACGACCTCTACGAGGAGTGGCTCGCTCGCATCACGGAGCTCGTCAGCCCCGCAGGAGGCTCCCCTGCGCCGTCCCTCTCGCTGCCTCGCCCTCTGTCCTGCGCAGGAGGCGCAGATCAGGAGGTGCCTCCGCCACCTCCTCCCCAAGAAGGCGCCCTGGCTCCAAGGCACACGACCCCAGGACGAGATCCACCGTGTTCGGCACCCGTGCGACAAGAAAGGAGCTGCCAAGAAATCCCTCGTCCCCAAGAAGGTGCTCGCGTGCTCCCGACACCGGTGCGCCACGACCGCATCCCTACGCCAGCATGTCAAGACCCCGCGCCGCTCCAGGCGGCGGCGCGTGAGAATCTCCATGAATCAGCCCTGCATCAGCAAAGAGCTCCGGTGGTCACCACAGGTTGCCGCACCTTCACCACTGAGCTACGCAGTGTCGCCTGGCTAGGCAAGTTCAAGCCTGACCTGCCTCCTCGCTACGACGGCACTGCCGACCCCGCGGAGTTCCTACAGCGATGGTCATTTTGAAGGGCGCCAACGATGGCCATTTTGAAGGGGAACTAATTTCCCATGTTCAAGTTGGCGCCAACAATGGTCATGTTTTCCATCAACCGCGGAGTTCCTACAGCGGTACTGGGCATCGAGGCCGCCAACGGGGACGAAAAGGTCATGGCGAACTAATTTCCCATGGCACTCAAGGACGGCGCCCGCACCTGGCTCCTGAACCTGGCTCCTGGCACGATCTCCTCCTGCGACGAGATGCGCACTCGCTTCATCGCCAAGTTCCAGGGCACGCGCGACTGTCCGCCGGCCGTGGGTGACCTGCGTCACATCAAGCAGCAGCCTAGAAAGACCTTGCAGAAGTACATCCAGCGCTTCAACAACGCTCGCCTCAAGATTCCCAGGGTGACCGAGGAGGCCATCATCTCAGCATTCTCTGATGGCGTCCGCGACGTCAAGATGAAGGAGGAGCTGGTGATCCACGAAGATCTGTGTACATCTCTGGAGCTGTTCAACCTGGCGACCAAGTGTGCAAGGGCTGAGGAGGGAGGCCTCTCCCTTCTCGAGCTCCCAGCAGCACACCCAGAAGAGAACAAAGACCAGGCCAAGGATGTGAAGCGCAAGGGGGCAGCTGTGCTCGCAGCAGAGCCGGACACAAAGAGCGGCAAGGACCAGCCAGAGTCATCCAAGGGCAGCCGGTACTGTGTGTACCACGATCTCCATACCCACAACACCAACGAATGCCAAGAGCTCAGGGCCGTGCGAGAAGGCCGAGTTGGTCGACGCCCCGAGCGCAACGATCGGGGCTACGGCCGAGGCGGAGCAAGAGGTGGAGGACGATGGGATGACCGTGGCCCTCGCCAAGGGTGGCGTGACCGGCCTCGTGAGGACCGCTGGCAAGACCAGCCTCGTGAGGATCGCCCGCAAGGCAACACAGGACTTCCTCCTCTGCCACCACCACCAAGAAGGAATGAAGACCATCATCAGGACGAGGGGGATGGGGGCTTCCAGGAGCCACGTGCAATCGCTTGCATCTTGGGCAGGGCTCAGGCCCCAGCCTCTCATCGCATCTTCAAACAGTTTGCTCGCAAGGTGAATGCAGTCCTCCCCAAGCTTGAGGCCACGCGCCCTCTCAGGTGGTCCACGTGCGCCATCACGTTCATCTCAGTGGATCAGCTCAAGTGTGCGGCAATGACCGGTGTCCTCCCGATGCTTTGCTCCCAAGTCATCAGCAATGTGCAAGTTACCAGGACCCTCATCGACGGCGGGGCAGGGCTCAACGTCCTGTCAGTCGAAACATTCAACAACCTTCAAGTGCCATATGATCAGCTTCAACCAACCAAGCCCTTCTCAGGAGTCACTGATGGTTCCACTGTCCCGATAGGGCAGGTCCGCCTCCCTGTCACTTTTGGACAGCGCAACAACTACCGCACCGAGCTCATTGACTTCAACGTCGCCCACATTTGCCTGCCGTACAATGCCATCCTCGGGTATCCAGCGCTGGCTAAGTTCATGGAAGTGACTCACCATGGTTACAACATCCTCAAGATGCCAGGAAGTGGTGGGGTCATCACGGTCCCCTGTGAAGAGAAGGATGTGGTGTGCTCCCGTGAGCGTGCCTTCCAAGCCGTGTCAATCAAGGACCCAGACGGCAAGAGTGGAAACCTTCCTGAAGCAGCTCCCAAGAAGAAGACATCACCTGGCTCAAGGCCACATCCGGACATGCGCCCAACCAAGGGGCGCCACCCTCCATCGCATAGGAAGGCGCGCCCGACGCCCTCCTCGGGCAAGGCTCAGGGGCTCTCTCCTGGGGAGCCACTGACTTTGCCAAGGTCACGAGGGAGGCACTTGGGCACCACTTGGAGGCGTGCTTCACGACACGTTTCTCTCAGGAAGGCGTGAGCCAAGGAGGGCCCAACCCTCTGGAGTTCATCACCAAGGTCGCTCGGGAGTTACAGGAATCGAGAGTCATCCGCGGCAACCGCCGGCTGCCCAGTGTAGCTCCCCATCCAGGCGAGGATGGCGGGCTGCGCGTCTGCATCGACTACCCAGGGCTCAATCGAGTCACGTCTTAGGAGCGCTTCCGGCCTTCGCGTGTGGGGTGTTGCGCCGGTCCACCGCACAGCTACGTTCGCATGCCCTTCGGCCTGCCGAACGCGGCTGCAGCCCACCAACGCCTGATGAGAAGCATTCTGGAAGCTCAGTTGGCCAAGCATCGTGCGCTCCTGGAGGAAATGGAGATGGACCTCGCCGAGCCGCCGGGACCTCCTGAGCCTCCCGAGGCTCGGAGCTCCTAGGGCTTGTGAGGATTGGCTTCTTCGCATCACACCGTCAGCTGCTCCGATGCTCATTCTGCAATGGTATCAGGTGACTTCTTTCAAGTTTTGTTTCAGCTGGGAGCGCCCCCAGGGCTGCATCATTCCCAGGCCGTGTGGGTCTGTCCCTGCGGCATGTATCTGTTTTGCTTTCATCTTCAGCTTACCTTGTTGGGGGCGCCCCTCGGGCTGCATCATCCCCAAGTCACTTGGGCCTGACCCAGTGGCGTTTGCCTTTCCCTGCATCTATCTAAGTTGATTTGCTTCTTTGTGCTTAACCTGCTTGAGATAATCGCCCGCTCGATTGACAACTACCTTTGGAGCGGCTCGCTCTGGCACGGCGCTTGTGCATGTGTCCGTCCCCGCAACACCGACAAATCCGAGTGGTCGAGCTCTGGCCACAGCAGCCCCGCATAGCGTCACCTCACCAGGCCCTCAGTGCCTCAATCACTCCCTCGGAGCAACCAATGGCTGGCTGGCAACCGTAATAGCAGTCCTTGTTTTCCTTGTGTTGGTATACAGGATCCGCCCAAGGAGTAGCGTGGGGGGGCGTCATGAGCTCTCTTTCTCTCTCCCATACGATCCGCTCGCGCGTTAAAAGGGGGCACCTGAGCATCGCGACTCATGGGCTCTTACTGGCTCTCAAGCCCTCATCCCCTGGCCTTGACCCATGGCATCGCGACCTGTCATACCAGCGGCGGCTGAGCTCGCTCAAGGGCCGGGACCTGAGGACGTAGAGCATGAAGGACAGTGCGGGGAATAGGGGAGAAGCTCATGAGGACCGACCCAGCAACACCCCAGCTGCCGGCACACGGGCCAGGCACCTCACCGAAGAACGATTCCAAGCTCATGAGATAAGTCACGCCTCAACGAAAGCTAAATCAACGCGACGCCAAACCTTCGGCCAGTGCAGCTCTGTCACGGCGACGTTGCCTTCCTTTCTCGCCCAGCGGAGGCTGCTAGAGCGCTAAGGGGGACCTCCTGAGCATCGCGACTCAGGGGCTCTTACTGGACCTTGGGCCGCTCACCTCCTGGCCTTGACCATGGCATCGCGACCTGGCATACCAGCGACGGCTGAAGCCTGCCTGGGGACTGGGACCTGTTAGCGTAGAGCACCAAGCCCTCGTGAGGAAAGAAAGGGGGAGCTGAGCCGGGATAGGACATGCATCTCGCATCAATTCATAATAAGGATATAATATTCACAAGAGACATGTCAGGCGCCTTACATGCCCCCGCGGGGTGTTACTTCGGTTCCTCGCAGGAAACAAAAGGTGCTAATCCTAAGGAACGCAAACTGCGCGTGCCTCCGCAGGAGACGCCATCATCAACAGTGGGCCGACAGGCGCCGGCGCCAACCCCATCCAGATCAGTGGCGTCGGCGGCCTGACGCAGCTGCCCTACTCCGAGCGCGACGCGAGCTCGGGGGCTCGTAGCTATCGTCGCTCGTCTCCGGAGTCACGTGAAGCCCGGGGGAGTCGCTGGATTCTCTGTCTCCTCCGCTACTGCCTGAGGAACTGCCGGGGAAGCGATTGGCGGGCCTGGCCCTCGCCACGTCGATGCCCCGGCCGCTCTCCTTGGGGCAGCACTCCAGCCGGCGTCCTTCTGCATTGAAGACCTTGAAGAACATCAAGGAGGCGCCATCGTATTCCAGATGAATTACGAGGGCACCCCCTGCTCGGCAGACCCATGCGATCTCGCCCCAGCCCTGGGTCATGAAGACCTTGCCTGGAGCGACGACCGCGACCTCCGCTCTGGTCGCAAGGGTGCTGCAATCAGCGTGCTGCAGCCAGAGCCCCAGAGACCCACTCGGCGGCATCTCGAAGGCGAAGGAGGGAGGGAGGCGAATCCAAGATCGTGGAGGCATGGCAGCGTGAAGCACAAGCTCGTGAGAAGAGCCTTTGGCGTGGACTCCAGGGGAGACGACGCGCACCGCAGTAACTCGTCGGCGTCGCCGATGGCACCGTCGGTGTCGCTCGGCGTCTTCTTCTCTAGGTCCTTCGATCCGGGCGTACAAGGGCAGCGGGAACCCAGGCAGTGGCCGCTCGTACCAGGGCCATGACGTCCCCTGCCATGCGACCACGTCGCAGTAGCCGGGGACAGGCCACTTCTTCGGCGGAAGCGGATCGGCACCCTCTCGAGGGGCCTTTCCCTTCTCTTCTGCTGAGAACCAGCGGATCAGCGCCATTGGCATAGGGTGAAGCAAGGGCGAGGAAGAAGAAGAAGGAGATAAGCAGGAAGAGATGGGCTACGGAGGCTCTCGCCCGTCCGTACTTATAGTCCGGAGGAGGCCAACCGCCGGCCACCATGATCTCAGGTAATCATGACCCATTTCTGCATGCAGGGACTTGTCAAGTCAAGCGGTTGCCGAGGCAGCATGGGGAAGCGGAGATGCCCACGTCCAATCAACCGCCATGCGGCACCCAAGGCCGCAGGCTGAGGGGGCCCGCGGCGCTCCGCACTTGACCCTTCGCTTCTTCGCTAAGCCAAGTCCGAGCACGTCGTGGGCCCGGGGGCTACTGTCGGTGTTCTGGGAATGGGGGCCCCAGACTTGCCTACCTGCGGCCTGCAGCGTGGCTCAAGTGGCGGCCCAGTACGGCCCATCTTCATCAGCACAAAACTCAAGACCCTCACGAGGTGCAAAGCCTCGCGGGGCGGACGACGCAAGACTTCTTCAGGAACGGCCTCGCAAGGCAGGCTCACGAGGAGGCGGAGAAATCAAGGCAGGGTACCTCGCGAGGTGCTCATGACGATCGAGACCAGGCGGGCGCCAGACGAGCGCCGACCTGCGCAGTGTCCTTGTTTGCTCTTTGGTGCAAAGGGGGCAAGCACAGGCGTGGAGTACCGAGGCATCATGCAAAGGTTGCCATTTCAGTGCAATGAGACCAAGACCAACAGAGCGGCGGGATGGAGGTCACCATGGAGCCCAAGACGGCATCATCGCCAGTGCCTTTGGCAGCCGAAGACCAACTTTAGTCAGGATAACTTGTACTAGATGTTCCCCTTCAAAATGCCCGTTGTTGGCGCCCTTCCCGCTCAATATTTAGGAAGAGGACCAGGGCCTCTATAAATAGGACTAGCCACCACAAAGTAGGCACGATCTGTGAGAGCCCTAGACAGAGAGAGAGAGGCGATCGAACTCACCCAAGCAATTCATCGCACCAGCTCAAGAACACCTCTCGCAAGGCTATTCATCCTTTGTACTATTCATCATTAGCCCCTGAGGCAACCCACCACACCACACACTGGAGTAGGGTATTACACCACAATGGTGGCCTGAACCAGTATAAATCTTGTGTCCCTTGTGTAGTTCATCGTTTTTAGCTTAGATCTTGCGAGATGATCGGACATAGATCGGTAGGGGAAAGATCTTCGTGCGCACCCCAAAGTTCGAACCTTAAGGGTCTGCTAGAACCCCATATCCGACAATAGAGATTTGCAAGATACATATGGATCTGAATGTTGCATACCCGTTGACTAAGCCTCTTCCACGAGCAAAACATGATCAGCACCAAGACTCCATGGGTGTTAGAATCATTACTATGTAATCTAGATTATTGACTCTAGTGCAAGTGGGAGACTTAAGGAAATATGCCCTAGAGGCACTAAGAAAGTTATTATTTATTTCCTCATATCATGATAAATGTTTATTATTCATGCTAGAATTGTATTAACCGGAAACATAATACATGTGTGAATACATAGACAAACATAGTGTCACTAGTATGCCTCTACTTGACTAGCTCATTAATCAAAAATGGTTAAGTTCCCTAACCATAGACATGAGTTGTCATTTTATTAACGGGATCACATCATTAGGAGAATGATGTGATTGACTTGACCCATTCCGTTAGCTTAGCACTTGATCGTTTAGTATGTTGCTATTGCTTTCTTCATGACTTATACATGTTCCTATGACTATGAGATTATGCAACTCGCGTTTACCGGAGGAACACTTTGTGTGCTACCAAACGTCACAACATAACTGGGTGATAATAAAGGTGCTCTACAGGTGTCTCCGAAGGTACTTGTTGAGTTGGTGTATTTTCAAATTAGGATTTGTCACTCCGATTGTCAGAGAGGCGTCTCTAGGCCCTCTCGGTAATGCACATCACTATAAGCCTTGCAAGCAATGTGACTAATGAGTTAGTTGCAGGATGATGCATTACATAACGAGTAAAGAGACTTGCCGGTAACGAGATTGAACTAGGTATTGAGATACCGACGATTGAATCTCTGGCAAGTAACATACCGATGGCAAAGGGAACAACGTATGTTGTTATGCGGTTTGACCGATAAAGATCTTTGTAGAATATGTGGGAGCCAATATGAGCATCCAGGTTCCGCTATTGGTTATTGACAGGAGACGTGTCTCGGTCATGTCTACGTAGTTCTCGAACCCGTAGGGTCCGCACGCTTAAAGTTTGGTGATGATCGGTATTATGAGTTTTGTGTTTTGATCTACCGAAGGTAGTTCGGAGTCCCGGATATTATCACGGACATGAAGAGGGGTCTTGAAATGGTCGAGACGTAAAGATCGATATATTGGATGACTATGTTCGGACACCAGAAGTGTTTCGGGAGGTTTCAGACATTTACCGGAGTACCGGGGGGTTACCGGAACCCCCCGGGGAGTATATTGGGTTTCAGACATTTACCGGAGTGCTGGATCACTGCTGTCGCACTCGGATGCAGTCTCTAAGGAGCCAGTCGACAGATCGAACAGGCCGTAGAGAGACTCATCGGGCTCGATCGCCGCGACTTGGGGGGTGGCCGACTGGCAGGCCACTGCGTGCCTCACCCACCACTGAAGCCTCGACTGACCAGAGCGCTTGCGCTGGCGGGAGACAGGGAGGGAAGATGACGCAGGAGTCGACCGATACGGGGACGATGGTTGTCGCATCAGGACGCCGCGGACACACGCACAAAAGTGTGTCGCGCTGCGGACTAGAAGCGCGTCGATGTCGAGTGGAGCCTCCTGGAGCCAAGCGGAGTCGTCGGCGATGAACGTCAGCACGCCGAGATGGATCTCGCAGCCCTCAACCAAAACTCCGCCGGAAACCATGGTGAAGGCGATCGAAACAATTGCAACTTCTCCAATAAGTCGCTAAGACACCTGCCCCACGGTGGGCGCCAACTGTCGTGGTTCTAAGCCTGACAGTAGAATAGGGGGTAGGTATGGAGAGGCAAGATCCTAGCTATGGAGTAGTTGTATATGCGAGAGATTTACTAGTTCAGGCCCTTCTCGGAGGAAGTAACAGCCCTACGTCTCGGAGCCCGGAGGCGGTCGACTGGATTATATGCGTATGAGTTACAGGGGTGCGAACCCTTCTGCTTGTGGAGGGGGGTGGCTTATATAGAGTGCGCCAGGACCCCAGCCAGCCCACGTAGCGGAGGGTTTAAAGTACATTAAGGCCTGGCATTACTGGTAACGCCTTACATAAAGTGTCATCATGACCATAGAGACTACTTAATTACAGACCGTTTGGAAACAGAGTGACTCTTGAACTCCTGGTGGTCGAGTGGGTCTTCATGGTCGAGTGTCTTTGAATCTGTCGAGTGGAATCCTTCCAGGTCGACTGGAAGGCAGTTTCTTCTAAAGATGTCCTTGGGGAGGGTACCTTCGACAGGTCCATGACCCTACCCTAGGTACATGACTTCATCATTAGCCCCCGAATGGATCGAGGTTTGAGTGAGGAAGGAGTTGATAATCTTTCCGACCTGTTTTTTGTGCAGCGAGTGTGTCTTACTCTGGATCAATGACTTTTTAGTGATGGTGTCAACTTCTCTTTTCAGTGGCCTTGATCTATTCTTTTCATCTGTCGAATGAACTTTACGAACTTGGAGATTTCCGAGCGGCGGATCGGAGGAAATCTGCCGTCTGACAAGTTGCTCTGCTGTTAGCGGACTTAGCGGGATCCGAATTTTGGGAAGCGCGCGAAGCGGAGAAGGCCGCGGTACTCGGATGGGATAAGGCAAAGACGCCTCGATTTCTATGCCACCTTTTTCGCCACGTATCGCCCGCGCGACTGTTGCGGGATTTGACAGGATCGCCCGAGCCTACCAGTCAGCCACTCGGAAGCGACTTCATATAAGGCGCCGGATGGTTTTTTTTTTTTTTGAACAGTGTGCCCTCATTCCCCTCTCCCTCTTCCTCGAACTCGCCCACTGCGCTCGCTTCCATCTCCGCTCTACTGCTCCTTGCGCGCCTCACCGGCGACGATGGTGAAGGAGAAGACGGCGGCCTTGGAGCGGGCGAAGAAGGCGACGATGAAGGCGAAAGCGAAGGGGAGATCGACCAGTCGGGGCGGATCCTCGTCGCGGTCCGGCCTGCCGCAAGGCTGGATCCAGGGAGACTAGATCCGCTCGACCATCACCCAAAAGGACCTCGACGATCTGGCCAACGAAGGGCTGATCTCCCATGGGTCAGCAAGGCTTCCGGGGACGAAGTGGCAGCCGCAGCCTTAGGAGGGTGAGTGTGTCCTCTTGGCCACCCATGTTGATCGCGGGTTTTCTCTGCTGCTAAATCTTTTCTTTCAGGGGTTTCTGAACTTTTTTGGGGCACAACTCCACCACTTCACACCCAACTTCATTGCCTATCTCGCCGCTTTCGTATCCCTGTGTGAGAACTTCTTGGGTTGTTGGCTGCACTGGGGCCTTTTCAAACACATATTCACCTGTCGCTCTCAAACGGTGAAAAAGGCTAGTTCGAATGACGAGAGGACCCAAGTAATCCAAATGTGCGGGGGTCTTGGGGTTCAGCTGAGGAGTAAGAGTGCCTTTCCAGCCATGACCCTTCCCGAGTCAGTTAGAGGGTGGCAGTCGACCTGGTTCTACTGCCAAGATCAGTCGACGCCAGGGCAGCCGACTGGCCTCCCTCCGTTTTCCATGGACCAAGTGAACAAGCCATCCACTCTGAAGGTGCTTCCGGAGGAGAAGGCTCAGGTTAAAATGTTGATGGAGCGTGTAGTCCAGCTCATTCGCAATGGAGTGACTGGCATGGATCTTCTGGAGGTTTTCCTTCAACGGCGCATTCAGCCACTTCAATACCGAGGCCACCCGATGTGGTTGTACTCTAGAACCGAAGACACCACTCGGGTCCACCCAGAGGAGGTCGAGGACGCCACACTGGAGAGGTGGATGACTTCCATCACAGGGAACAAAGATAACCCTCGTGGAGCTAGGAGGATCCCACCACTTGACCAGTCTTACGAACCATACAAGGTATGACCACTTATCTCCGACTATGATCCTATTTCATTCATTCTGTTTTACTGCATGTCGGCCGACTGACCTTCGCCTTGTTTTGTTGTCTTCTAGAGCACTACTGAGTTGTATTCGATGCCCAACGGGGCGCAAGTTCAGACCGAAGAGGAGGAACAAAGCGGAGGCAAAAGTCAGGAGGAGTGGGAATCGGATAGTGAGGAGGGTGACGAAGACGCTAGCTCTGACGAGGAAGAGGAGGAGGAAGAGGAGGAGGAAGAGGAGGAGGAATTCCAGCCTCTCCGTTCTGAAAGACGATCCATGACCCTGCAGTCGAGCGCGGCAAGGGGGTCGTGCCTGTTGTGCAGTCGACCAAGCGCCCTCGGACGACCTCTCCACGGCCGACTGAGAAAGCACCGAAGCAATCCCGAGCGGCGTCATCAAAGCCGATGAAGGCCCTGCCGAAGATGAAGATGGTGATTCCCACTATTTCCGGGTAATGGCGTAACTTGTGTTCTCTTGTTTCACATGGATTTACTCTTGGTCGATTCGTTTGCTGACCGACTGATTTCTGAAACTGCAGTGTTGCTACTTCTGAGACCTCGACCAGACCTGAAGATGAAGAAATGGAGGATGTTGTCACTTCCAACCCTGGTATGACCTTTGTAGTTTCGTTTTCAGTCGATAGGATCTTCATTTTTAACTTTGAATCTTTTCTGTAGCTCCACCTAATATTATCATTGATCTTCCTGTTGATGATGATGAGGAGCCACTGAGGCAGAGGAGGAATAGGAGGGCGTCTGCTGGCAAGACAGCTCAGGTTGTATCAGCACTTGAGACGTTGGTTCCGGAGGGGGACAACGTCACTCGGGCTACCGTATCCTTTGTGGTGCCACTGACGAGTGCTCGCCCCTCGTCGTCGGGTGCTGATCTGCCTTCCCTTTTCTCCACCCACCACATCCCAGAGGACCAAGCAAGCGCTGCTAAACAAGCCATATGCCAGGCGGGGGTCATGATGGAGCAGGTGAAGACGATCCAAGACGCCAGTCAGGCAACTTATGATGCTAGTTCAGCCTTCGGAGCAATGTTCAGGTTAGTCGATCACCGCCTGTTCTGTTAGAATATGATACCTGAAAACTTTTCTTTCTGAAAATCTTAGTATCTGTCATACACCCACTGGGTGTGTCGATTGAATATCTGGATTGGTGGGGGCACGCTGAGTGCACCCACTGGGTGTAGACCCCAAGGCTATGGTGGACTGCTGGCAGTCGACCATAGTCTTTATGTCTTGAACTTTTTCTCATTACTTTCTTTACTCGATCTTGGTCGAATGGAATCATGGAACCGGTGGGGCACGCTGAGTGCACCCACTGGGTGTAGTCCCCGAGACCGTGGTCGACTGCTGGCAGTCGACCACGGTCTGAAGAACACCTCTTATTTTTTGAAACTGTGGCTAACTGCTGGTGGTTAGCCTTTCTGTCTTTTTTGGTCGACTGATCGACTCGAGCTGATAGAACTAGTGGGGGCATGCTGAGTGCACCCACTGGATGTAGTCCCCGAGACTACAGTTGAATGTTTAGATTCGGCTGTAGTCTTAGAAATACTACGATTTTTCTCTTAGTCACTCGGAAGTGACCTATCTTTGACGTCTGTCGATTGATCCTTCGCAGAAATCTTGCGAGCTTGCAGCTCGCTATACCGAGTTGAAGAACAAGCATATCCAGCTCAAACTTGATCTGAAGCTTGTCCAGGAGAACTTCACGAAGGCAAAGGAGGAGGCAAAAGGTATGTTTGGTGAGAACCTTGACGACCGCCTTTGTTTCTTGTCCACTCCTGAGTCTGATCTCACTATGATTTTGCAGATAAACTGAGGGATTCTCTGAAGAAGAAGGATCTTGACCTCGCTGAGGCGCAGAAAGCAGCTTCGGAGAAGACCAAACTCGCAGAAGAGAAGTTGGCTTCAATCAGCAAACTTGAAGAGGAGAATACCAATCTGAAAGATGCTCTTGACGCGGCCAACAAAGAGGTCAGTCGACTGAAGAATGACAAGATAGCCCTGAGTGACAAGGCCAGCGAATTGGTGGGAAAGAAGAATGATCTGGAAGCTTATCTGGGAGGACTCGCCAAGAAGCTATTCCTCATGCTTGAAGGTAATCACTTGTATCCGACAAGCTTTTAATTATGGACTTACCACCAAACTGCTGCCTTAACTTTGGGTTGTGTCTACAGAGTTCTGCCAGAACTTTGAGGAAGAGACTGGTCGACTGAAGACGAGCCTAGATCCCATCAACTCTCCTGTGAAGGATGAAGCCGCCATGAATGTGCTCCGACTCGAGTCTCGCATTGCTGTTGTGGTCGACTATCTTGCAAGACTGAAGGTTGCAACGTCGCGCATCGACACAGCACTCTGTCCAGGAGAAACACTTCAGAATGATCTTGAGTCTCTGATGACTCGACTGAACGAAGTTCCAAGTCGAGTGCAAGAATGGAAGAAGTCTTCTGCCAGGTGTGGTGCCGATGTTGCTCTGTCTCTGGTCCGTGTTCACTGCAAGGACGTGCGAGAGGACAAGCTGGCGTCTCTCAAGGTGGCCAATACCAAGAAGCATGACTTCCGATCCTTCATGGAGACCTTCATCACTGCTGCCACTCAGATCGCGGATGGAATCGACCTGGATGAGTTTGTTGCGCCTTACAGCCCTCCGCAGGAGGGGTAAAAAACTTTTATGCTTGATGCCTTAAATTTGCCTCAGTATGCCGACTGGTTTTTGTAACCGGTAAACTTTAACAGGCTTAGTGCCTGAGCACTTCTGGATCCGTAGGACGCTATCTGAACTTGGGTTTGACGTTGAGTATGTTTGCATCTGCCTTCGAACGAACATTGTCCTTCGCTCAGAATATATGCTAGTGTTTGTGATGCGCTTTTGCAGGTAGGGATGAAGCACATACTGCAATAGACTTGTATCTCATCATACTTAGGCTGGCACTGGGCTGCAGCTAAGCCCCCGAGTGGTTGGTTTGCTCTCCACTCGGTAGGATTTTCAAAAACTTAGGCGAGCACTGGGCTGCAGCTAAGCCCCTGAGTGGTAGGTTTGCTCTCCACTCGGTAGGATTTTCAAAAACTTAGGCGAGCACTGGGCTACAGCTAAGCCCCCGAGTGGGAGGTTTGCTCTCCACTCGGTGGGATTTTCAAAAACTTAGGCAAGCACTGGGCTGCAGCTAAGCCCCCGAGTGGGAGGTTTGCTCTCCACTCGGTAGGATTATCAAAAACTTAGGTGAGCACTGGGCTGGAGCTAAGCCCCCGAGTGGGAGGTTTGCTCTCCACTCGGTAGGATTTTCAAAAATTTAGGCGAGCACTGGGCTGCAGCTAAGCCCCCGAGTAAGAGGTTTGCTCTCCACTGGGTAGGGTTTTTGTGGCGTACCTCCGAAGGAGAAGGTAACAGTCGACCTGCACCTCGTCCTCCTTGCGAGTCGCACGTTGTATTTGTGGGGTATCTCGGAAGGAGAAGGTAGCAGTCGACCTGCACCTCGTCCTCCTTGCAGAGCGCACGTTGTATTTGTGGCGTAGCTCGGAAGGAGAGGGAAGCAGTCGACCTGCACCTCGTCTGTTGGGGAACGTTGCAGAAAATTAAAATTTTTCCTATGGTTTCACCAAGATCCATCTATGAGTTCATCTAAGCAACAAATCAAGGGAGTGAGTTTGCATCTACATACCACTTGTAGATCGCGTGCGGAAGCTTGCAAGGGGATGGTGATGATGGAGTCGTAGTCGACGTGATTCAGATCACCGATGTCCAAGTGCTGAACGGACAGCACCTCCGCGTTCAACACACGTACGGTACGGGTGACGTCTCCTCCTTCTTGATCCAGCAAGGGGGGAGGAGAGGTTGAGGAAGATCGCTCCAACGGCAGCACGACGGCGTGATGATGGTGGAGTGACAGTTCTCCGGCAGGGCTTCGCCAAGCACACGCAGAGGAGGGGAGATGTTGGGGAGGGGAGGGGCTGCGCCTTCAATTGTGTGTTGCAGCCCTCCCCTCTCCCCTCTATTTATAGGGAAGGGGCAAGGGGGCTGGCCCCTCTAGATGGGAATCTAGAGGGGGGGCGGCGGCCAAGGGGAGGGGGGCTTGCCCCCCAAGCAAGGGGGCGCCCCCTCTAGGGTTCCCCCCCAAACCCTAGGCGCAAGGGCCCAAGGAGGGGAGGCGCATCCAGCCCACTTGGGGCTGGCTCCTGCCCCACGCAGCCCATGTGGTCCCCCGGGAGGGGTGGCCCCTCCGGTGGACCTCCGAAACCCTTCCGGTGGCCCCGGTACAATACCGGTATGCCCCCGAAACTTTCCGGTGTCTGTTTGACAACTTCCCATATATAAAACTTCACCTCCGGACCATTCCGGAACTCCTCGTGACGTCCGGGATCTCATCCAGGACACCGAACAACATTCGGTAGTCACATACTAGTCTTCCTAATAACCCTAGCGTCACCGAACCTTAAGTGTGTAGACCCTACGGGTTCGGGAGACATGCAGACATGACCGAGACCACTCTCCGGTCAATAACCAACAGCGGGATCTGGATACCCATGTTGGCTCCCACATGCTCCTCGATGATTTCATCGGTTGAACCACGATGTCGAGGATTCGATCAAACCCTGTATACAATTCCCTTTGTCAATCGGTACGTTACTTGCCCGAGACTCGATCGTCGGTATCCCAATACCTTGTTCAGTCTCGTTACCGGCAAGTCACTTTACTCGTGCCGTAATGCATGATCCCATGGCCAACACCTTGGTCACCTTGAGCTCATTATGATGATGCATTACCGAGTGGGCCCGGAGATACCTCTCCGTCATATGGAGTGACAAATCCCAGTCTCGATCCGTGTCAACCCAACAGACACTTTCGGAGATACCTGTAGTGCACCTTTATAGTCACCCAGTTACGTTGTGACGTTTGGTACACCCAAAGCACTCTTACGGTATCCGGGAGTTACACAATCTCATGGTCTAAGGAAGAGATACTTGACATTGGCAAAGCTCTAGCAAACGAACTACACGATCTTTGTGCTATGCTTAGGATTAGGTCTTGTCCATCACATCATTCTCCTAATGATGTGATCCCGTTATCAACGACATCCAATGTCCATAGTCAGGAAACCATGACTATCTGTTGATCACAACGAGCTAGTCAACTAGAGGCTCACTAGGGACATATGGTGGTCTATGTATTCACACGTGTATTACGATTTTCGGATAATACAGTTATAGCATGAATAAAAGACAATTATCATGAACAATGAAATATAATAATACTTTTATTATTGCCTCTAGGGCATATTTCCAATAGTCTCCCACTTGCACTAGAGTCACCAATCTAGTTACATTGTGATGAATCGAACACCCATAGAGTTCTGGTGTTGATCATGTTTTGCTCGCGAGAGAGGTTTAGTCAACGGATCTGCGACATTCAGAACCGTATGTACTTTGCAAATTTCTATGTCTCCATCTTGAACATTTTGACGGATGGAGTTGAAATGACCGTTGATGTGCCTGGTCTTCTTGTGAAACCTGGGCTCCTTGGGAAGGGCAATAGCTCCAGTGTTGTCACAGAAGAGTTTGATTGGCCCCGACGCATTGGGTATGACTCCTAGGTCGGTGATGAACTCCTTCACCCAAATCGCTTCATGCGCTGCCTCCGAGGCTGCCATGTACTCCGCTTCACACGTAGATCCCGCCACGACGCTCTGCTTGCAGCTGCACCAGCTTACTGCTCCACCATTCAACATATACACGTATCCGGTTTGTGACTTACAGTCATCCAGATCTGAGTCGAAGCTAGCGTCGACGTAACCCTTTACGACGAGCTCTTTGTCTCCTCCATAAACGAGAAACATGTCCTTTGTCCTTTTCAGGTACTTCAGGATATTCTTGACCGCTGTCCAGTGTTCCTTATCGGGATTACTTTGGTATCTTGCTACCAAACTTAGGGCAAGGTTTACATCAGGTCTGGTACACAGCATGGCATACATAATAGATCCTATGGCTGAAGCATAGGGGATGACACTCATCTCTTCTTTATCTTTTGCCGTGGTCGGTGAATGAGCCGTGCTCAATCTCACACCTTGTAACATAGGCAAGAACCCTTTCTTGGACTGATCCATTTTGAACCTCTTCAAAATCTTATCAAGGTATGTGCTTTGTGAAAGACCTATGAGGCATCTCGATCTATCTCTATAGATCTTGATGCCTAATATATAAGCAGCTTCTCCAAGGTCCTTCATTGAAAAACATTTGTTCAAGTAGGCCTTAATGCTGTCCAGTCATCTACATATAATATGAGAAATGCTACAGAGCTCCCACTCACTTTCTTGTAAACGCAGGCTTCTCCATAAGTCTGCATAAACCCAAACGCTTTGATCATCTCATCAAAGCGAATATTCCAACTCCGAGATGCTTGCACCAGCCCATAAATGGATCGCTGGAGCTTGCATACTTTGTTAGCGTTCTTAGGATCGACAAAACCTTCCGGCTGCATCATATACAGTTCTTCCTTAAGATGCCCGTTAAGGAATGCCGTTTTGACGTCCATCTGCCATATCTCATAATCATAGTATGCGGCAATTGCTAACATGATTCGGATGGACTTTAGCTTCGCTACGGGAGAGAATGTCCCGTCGTAGTCAATCCCTTGAACCTGTCGATAACCCTTAGCGACAAGTCGAGCTTTATAGATGGTAACATTTCCATCCGCGTCCGTCTTCTTCTTAAAGATCCATTTGTTTTCTATCACTCGCCGATCATCGGGCAAGTCTGTCAAAGTCCATACTTTGTTTTCATACATGGATTCTATCTCGGATTTCATGGCTTCAAGCCATTTGTTCGAATCTGGGCCCGCCATCGCTTCTTCATAGTTCGAAGGTTCACCGTTGTCTAACAACATGATTTCCAGGACAGGGTTGTCGTACCACTCTGGTGCGGAACATGTCCTTGTGGACCTACGAAGTTCAGTAGCAACTTGATCCGAAGTACCTTGATCATCATCATTGTTTTCCTCTTCAGTTGGTGTGGGCATCACAGGAACATTTTCCTGCGCTGCACCACTTTCCCGTTCGAGAGGTAGTACTTCATCGAGTTCTACTTTCCTCCCACTTACTTCTTTCGAGAAAAACTCTTTTTCCAGAAAGCATCCGTTCTTGGCAACAAAGATCTTGCCCTCGGATCTTAAGTAGAAGGTATACCCGACAGTTTCCTTAGGGTATCCTATGAAGACGCATTTTTCCGACTTGGGTTCGAGCTTTTCAGGTTGAAGTTTCTTGACATAAGCATCGCATCCCCAAACTTTTAGAAACGACAGCTTAGGTTTCTTCCCAAACCATAATTCATACGGTGTCGTCTCAACGGATTTAGACGGTGCCCTATTTAAAGTGAATGTAGCTGTCTCTAGAGCGTATCCCCAAAATGATAGCGGTAAATCGGTAAGAAACATCATAGACCGCACCATATCTAATAGAGTGCGATTACGACGTTCGGACACACCGTTACGCTGAGGTGTTCCAGACGGCGTGAGTTGTGAAACGATTCCACATTTCCTTAAGTGTGTACCAAATTCGTGACTTAAGTATTCTCCTCCACGATCTGATCGTAGGAACTTTATCTTTCGGTCACGTTGATTCTCCACCTCATTCTGAAATTCCTTGAACTTTTCAAAGGTTTCAGACTTGTGTTTCATTAAGTAAACATACCCATATCTACTCAAGTCATCAGTGAGAGTGAGAACATAACGATATCCTCCGCGAGCCTCAACGCTCATTGGACCGCATACATCGGTATGTATGATCTCCAACAAGTTGGTTGCTCGCTCCATTGTTCCGGAGAACAGAGTCTTGGTCATTTTGCCCATGAGGCATGGTTCGCATGTGTCAAACGATTCATAATCAAGAGACTCCAAAAGTCCATCAGCATGGAGCTTCTTCATGCGCTTGACACCTATGTGACCAAGGCGGCAGTGCCACAAGTATGTGGGACTATCGTTATCAACTTTACATCTTTTGGCATCCACACTATGAACATGTGTAATATTACGCTCGAGATTCATCAAGAATAAACCATTGACCATCGGAGCATGACCATAAAACATATCTCTCATATAAATCGAACAACCATTATTCTCAGACTTAAATGAGTAGCCATCTCGCATTAAACGAGATCCAGATACAATGTTCATGCTCAAACTTGGCACTAAATAACAATTATTCAGGTTCAAAACTAATCGAGGTAAATGTAGAGGTAGCGTGCCGACGGCGATCACATCGACTCTGGAACCATTCCCTACGCGCATCGTCACCTCGTCCTTTGCCAGTCTCCGCTTATTCCGCAGCTCCTGCTGTGAGTTACAAATATGAGCAACGACACCAGTATCAAATACCCAGGAGTTACTACGAGTACTGGTAAGGTACACATCAATTACATGTATATCAAATATACCTTTGGTGTTGCCGGCCTTCTTATCCACTAAGTATTTGGGGCAGTTCCGCTTCCAGTGACCCTTCCCCTTGCAATAAAAGCACTCAGTCTCAGGCTTGGGTCCATTCTTTGACTTCTTCCCGGTAACTGGCTTACTGGGCGCGGCAACATCCTTGTCGTCCTTCTTGAAGTTCTTCTTGCCCTTGCCCTTCTTGAACTTAGTGGTCTTATTGACCATCAACACTTGATGTTCTTTCTTGATTTCAGCCTCTGCTGACTTCAGCATCGAGAACACTTCAGGAATGGTCTTTTCCATCCCCTGCATGTTGTAGTTCATCACAAAGCTCTTGTAGTTTGGTGGGAGCGACTGGAGGATCCTGTCAATGACCGCCTCATCTGGGAGGTTAATGTTCAGCTGGGTCATACGGTTGTGCAACCCAGACATCTTCAGGATGTGCTCACTGACAGAACTGTTTTCCTCCATCTTACAACTATAGAACTTGTCGGAGACATCATATCTCTTGACCCGGGCATGAGCTTGGAAAACTAGTTTCAGCTCTTCGAACATCTCATATGCTCCGTGATGCTCAAAACGCTTTTGGAGCCCCGGTTCTAAGCTGTAAAGCATGCCGCACTGAACGAGGGAGTAATCATCAGCACGAGTTTGCCAAGCATTCATAATGTCTTGGTTCTCTGGGACGGGAGCGTCACCTAGCGGTCCTTCTAGGACATATTGCTTCCTGGCAGCTATGAGGATGATCCTCAGGTTCCGGACCCAGTCCGTATAGTTGCTGCCATCATCTTTCAGCTTGGTTTTCTCTAGGAACGCGTTGAAGTTCATGTTGACATGAGCGTTCGCCATTTGATCTACAAGACATATTTGCAAAGGTTTTTAGACTAAGTTCATGATAATTAAGTTCTAATCAAATTATGAACTCCCACTCGGATTAGACATCCCTCTAGTCATCTAAGTGTTACACGATCCGAGTCGACTAGCCCGTGTCCGATCATCACGTGAGACGGACTAGTCATCTTCAGTGAACATCTCCATGTTGATCGTATCTTCCATACGACTCGTGTTCGACCTTTCGGTCTCCGTGTTCCGAGGCCATGTCTGTACATGCTAGGCTCGTCAAGTTAACCCTAAGTGTTTTCGCTGTGTAAAACTGTCTTACACCCGTTGTATGTGAACGTAAGAATCCATCACACCCGATCATCACGTGGTGCTTAGAAGCGACGAACTGTAGCAACGGTGCACAGTTAGGGGAGAACACTTCTTGAAATTTTTGTAAGGGATCATCTTATTTACTACCGTCGTCCTAAGTAAACAAGATGCATAAACATAATAAACATCACATGCAATTATATAGTTGTGACATGGTATGGCCAATATCATATAGCTCCATTGATCTCCATCTTCGGGGCTCCATGATCATCTTGTCACCGGCTTGACACCATGATCTCCATCATCATGATCTCCATCATCGTGTCTTCATGAAGTTGTCACGCCAACGACTACTTCTACTTCTATGGCTAACGCGTTTAGCAATAAAGTAAAGTAGTTTACATGGCGTTCTTCAATGACACGCAGGTCATACAAAAAGTAAAGACAACTCCTATGGCTCCTGCCGGTTGTCATACTCATCGACATGCAAGTCGTGAATCCTATTACAAGAACATGATTTCATACATCACAATTCATCATTCATCACAACTTCTGGCCATATCACATCACATGATCAATCGCTGCAAAAACAAGTTAGACGTCCTCTAATTGTTGTTGCATCTTTTACGTGGCTGCAATTGGGTTCTAGCAAGAACGTTTTCTTACCTACGAATAACCACAACGTGATTTTGTCAACTTCTATTTACCCTTCATAAGGGCCCTTTTCATCGAATCCGCTCCAACTAAAGTGGGAGAGACAGACACCCGCCAGCCACCTTATGCAACTAGTACATGTCAATCGGTGGAACCGGTCTCACGTAAGCGTACGTGTAAGGTTGGTCCGGGCCGCTTCATCCCACAATACCGCTGAAGCAAGAAAATTCTAGTAGAGGCAAGCAAGTTGACAAGATCCACGCCCACAACAAAATTGTGTTCTACTCGTGCAAAGAGAACTACGCATAGACCTAGCTCATGATGCCACTGTTGGGGAACGTTGCAGAAAATTAAAATTTTTCCTACGGTTTCACCAAGATCCATCTATGAGTTCATCTAAGCAACGAGTCAAGGGAGTGAGTTTGCATCTACATACCACTTGTAGATCGCGTGCGGAAGCTTGCAAGGGGATGGTGATGATGGAGTCGTACTCGACGTGATTCAGATCACCGATGTCCAAGTGCTGAACGGACAACACCTCCGCGTTCAACACACGTACGGTACGGGTGACGTCTCCTCCTTCTTGATCCAGCAAGGGGGGAGGAGAGGTAGAGGAAGATCGCTCCAACGGCAGCACGACGGCGTGATGATGGTGGAGTGACAGTTCTCCCGCAGGGCTTCGCCAAGCACACGCGGAGGAGGAGAGGTGTTGGGGAGGGGAGGGGTTGCGCCTTCAATTGTGTGTTGCAGCCCTCCCCTCGCCCCTCTATTTATAGGGGGAAGGGGCAAGGGGGCCAGCCCCTCTAGATGGGAACCTAGAGGGGGGGCGGCGGCCAAGGGGAGGGGGGCTTGCCCCCCAAGCAAGGGGGCGCCCCCTCTAGGGTTCCCCCCCCCCCCAAACCCTAGGCGCAAGGGCCCAAGGAGGGGGTGCGCACCCAGCCCACTTGGGGCTGGCTCCTGCCCCACGCAGCCCATGTGGTCCCCCGGGAGGGGTGGCCCCTCCCGGTGGACCACCGAAACCCTTCCGGTGGCCCCGGTACAATACCGGTATGCCCCCGAAACTTTCCGGTGTCCGTTTGACAACTTCCCATATATAAAACTTCACCTCCTGACCATTAAGGAACTCCTCGTGACGTCCGGGATCTCATCCGGGACTCCGAACAACATTCGTTAGTCACATACTAGTCTTCCTAATAACCCTAGCGTCACCGAACCTTAAGTGTGTAGACCCTACGGGTTCGGGAGACATGCAGACATGACCGAGACCACTCTCCGGTCAATAACCAACAGCGGGATCTGGATACCCATGTTGGCTCCCACATGCTCCTCGATGATTTCATCAGTTGAACCACGATGTCGAGGATTCGATCAAACCCTGTATACAATTCCCTTTGTCAATCGGTACGTTACTTGCCCGAGACTCGATCGTCGGTATCCCAATACCTTGTTCAGTCTCGTTACCGGCAAGTCACTTTACTCGTGCCGTAATGCATGATCCCGTGGCCAACACCTTGGTCACCTTGAGCTCATTATGATGATGCATTACCGAGTGGGCCCGGAGATACCTCTCCGTCATACGGAGTGACAAATCCCAGTCTCGATCCGTGTCAACCCAACAGACACTTTCGGAGATACCTGTAGTGCACCTTTATAGTCACCCAGTTACGTTGTGACGTTTGGTACACCCAAAGCACTCTTATGGTATCCGGGAGTTACACGATCTCATGGTTTAAGGAAGAGATACTTGACATTGGCAAAGCTCTAGCAAACGAACTACACGATCTTTGTGCTATGCTTAGGATTAGGTCTTGTCCATCACATCATTCTCCTAATGATGTGATCCCGTTATCAACGACATCCAATGTCCATAGTCAGGAAACCATGACTATCTGTTGATCACAACGAGCTAGTCGACTAGAGGCTCACTAGGGACATATGGTGGTCTATGTATTCACACGTGTATTACGATTTCCGGATAATACAGTTATAGCTTGAATAAAAGACAATTATCATGAACAATGAAATATAATAATACTTTTATTATTGCCTCTAGGGCATATTTCCAACATCGTCCTCCTTGCAGAGCGCATGTTGTGTTTGTACTTAGGCGAGCGCTAGGCTGTAGCTAAGCCCTGGAGTGGGAGGCTAGCTCACCACTCGGCAGGATTTTGTTAAACTTAGGCGAGTACTTGGACTGCAGCTAAGCCCCCGAGTGGGAGGCTGGCTCACCACTCGGTAGGATTTCATTAAACTTAGGCGAGTACTTGGACTGTAGCTAAGCCCCCGAGTGGGAGGCTATCTCACCACTCGGTAGGATTTCGTTAAACTTAGGCGAGTACTTGGACTTCAGCTAAGCCCCCGAGTGGGAGGCTGGCTCACCACTCGGTAGGATTTCGTTAAACTTAGGCGAAACAGATTCGCAGCTAAGCCCTCGAGTGGGAGGCTGGCTCACCACCCGGCAAGGATTTTTTTACAAACTTTGGCGAAATGGATTCGCAGCTAAGCCACCCACTGGGGGACTGCTTTATGTGAACAAAAGTAACAACAATCACTGGGAAAATTATAACACTCTCGTCTTTGATATATGAACAACAGAAGTACTTTTATTACATCTCATCCGAGTGAATACTTAAGTATAAAAGGGGCGGAGCAGCTCCGCGTTCCAAGCTCGGGGCTCGTCAATCTGGTGCTCGACATTGTAAAGGCAGTACGCCCCATTGTGGAGAACCTTGGTGACGATGAAGGGACCTTCCCAAGTAGGAGCAAGCTTGTGTGGCTTCTGCTGATCCACTCGGAGAACCAAATCTCCTTCTTGGAAGGCTCGACTTTTCACATTTTTGGCATGGAAGCGACACAAGTCCTGCTGATAAATGGTCGATTGGATCAAAGCCATCTCTCTTTCTTCTTCTAGAAGGTCGACTGCGTCCTGCCGGGCTTGCTCTGCTTCAGCTTCAGTGTAGAGTTCGACTCGGGGTGCGTTGTGAAGCAGGTCACTCGGCAAGACTGCTTCAGCTTCGTAGACCAAGAAGAACGGAGTTCTCCCAGTCGATCAATTAGGTGTGGTCCTTAATCCCCAAAGTACTGATGGAAGTTCGTCGACCCATGCACCAGCTGCGTGCTTGAGATCGCGCATCAGTCGGGGTTTCAGCCCTTTGAGAATTAAACCATTCGCTCGTTCTGCCTGTCCATTCGACTGGGGATGAGCGACTGAAGCATAATCGACTCGTGTGTGCTGAGTCGTGCAGAAGGCTCTAAATTCTTCGGAATCGAAGTTCGACCCATTGTGAGTGATGATGCTATGTGGAACTCCATATCTGAATATCAACTCTCTGATGAAGCTAACAGCAGTGCCGGCATCAAGATTCTTGATGGGTTTAGCTTCAATCCACTTGATGAACTTGTCGACTGCCACCAGCACATGGGTGAAGCCGCTTCTGCCAGTTCTCAGTGGTCCAACCATATCCAATCCCCATACAGCGAAAGGCCAGACGAGTGGGATGGTCTTCAAGGCTGAGGCAGGCTTGTGTGACATATTGGAGTAAAATTGACATCCTTAACACTTGTAGACAATCTCCTTTGCCATTTCATTTGCTCTTGGCCAGTAAAATCCCGCTCGGTATGCTTTAGCCACAATGGTCCGAGAGGACGCATGATGGCCACAGGTCCCCGAGTGGATATCGTCAAGGATTATCCGACCTTCTTATGGCGTTATACACTTCTGACCAACTCCAGTCGCGCTTTCTCTGTACAACTGTCCCTTTATCACGGTAAAGGCCTTAGATCGGCGGATGATCTGTCAAGCCTCTTCTTCATCCTCTGGGAGCTCTTTCCTTAAGATATACGCGTTGTACGGTACTGTCCAGTCGGGAGTGATGACCAATGCTTCCATGATCAGGTCGACCACCGCTGGAACTTCTACTTCAGTCGGATCTGTGACACTTTTTGGCTGCGGAGCTTCTTCGGTAAAAGGATCTTCCTGAACTGACGGAGTATGGATATGTTCCAGGAACACATCACTGGGAATGGCTTCTCTCTTGGAACCTATCTTTGCCAAATCATTAGCCGCTTGATTCTTTAGTCGGGGTATATGATGGAGCTCTAACCCTTCAAATTTCTTTTCAAGCTTTCTCACTGCATTGCAGTATCCAGTCATGGCTGGGCTTCTAATGTCCCACTCCTTCATCACCTGATTGACCACCAAATCTGAGTCGCCATAAACCATAAGTCGACGGACGCCGAGTGAAATGGCCATGCGCAACCCATACAAAAGTGCCTCGTATTCCGCTTCATTGTTGGAGGAATCAAAGTGGATCTGGAGCACATATCTGAGCTTATCTCCTTGGGGGGAAACCAATACTACCCCAGCACCGGAACCATTTAACATCTTCGAACCGTCAAAGAACATGGTCCAGTGCTCTGAGTGAACTTGAGTCGGCTGCTGTTGTTCAATCCACTCGGCGATGAAATCTGCTACTGCTTGGGACTTAATGGCTTTCTTTGCCTCAAACTTGATATCAAGGGGAAGGAGTTCAATCGCCCATTTTGCCACTCGACTAGTTGCATCTCTGTTGTGTAGAATCTCTAACAATGGAGCGTCGCCGACGACTGTAATGGAATGATCAGAGAAATAATGAGCAACCTTCTTCGTGGTCATGTAAATCCCATACACAAGCTTCTGATAATGAGGGTATCTTTGCTTCAATGGGACAATACTTTGGAAAGATAATATACAGGGCGCTGAACTTTGAAGGCTTTCCCTTCTTCTTCCCGCTCGACCGTAAGCACTGTACTGACGACTTGTCTTGTGGCTGCAATGTAAAGCAACAAAGGCTCTTTGCTGATTGGAGCAGCAAGCACCGGCTGGGTGGAGAGCAGAGCTTTTAGCTCTGCAAACGCTGCATCAGCTTCTGGAGTCCACTCGAACTTGTCTGACTTGTTCATCAGTCGGTAAAGAGGCAATGCCTTTTCACCGAGGCGAGAGATGAATCGACTTAACGCGGCCAAGCATCCAGTAGGCTTCTGGACATCGTGCACACGCATAGGGCGTTTCATTCGGAGTATTGTACCAACTTTTTCTGGGTTGGCGTCGATTCCTCGTTCGGAAACGAGAAAACCAAGTAACTTTCCGCCAGGAACTCCGAATGTGCACTTTGATGGATTAAGCTTGATATCATACCTCCTGAGATTGGCAAATGTTTTAGCGAGGTCAGTCAACAGGTCGGAACCCTTCCGTGATTTGACCACAATATCATCCATGTACGCTTCCACGTTCCAACTGATTTGAGTGAGTAAACACTTCTGAATCATCCTCATAAACGTGGCTCCGGCATTCTTCAGGCCGAATGGCATGGTGACATAGCAGAAGCACCCGAATGGAGTTATGAAAGCTGTTTTGATCTCGTCGGGTCCATACAGACGGATCTGATGGTAACCGGAATAAGCGTCTAAAAAAGACAGTCTCTCACATCCTGCAGTCGAGTCGACTATTTGGTCGATGCGGGGGAGAGGAAAATGATCTTTCGGGCAGGCCCGATTGATATGTTTGAAATCAATGCACATGCGAAGTGACTTGTCCTTCTTGGGGACCATGACAACATTGGCGAGCCACTCGGAGTGGTAAATTTCTCGGATGAACTCTGCTGCTAGGAGCCAAGCCACCTCCTCGCCAATGGCCTTTCTCTTCTGGACGGCGGACCGTCAAAGATGTTCTTTGACAGGTTTTGCTTTTGGGTCGACTCATAAACGATGCTCAGCCAGCCCCCTGGGAACACCCGGCATGTCAGTAGGCTTCCATGCGAAGATGTCCCAGTTCTCACGGAGGAACTGGATGAGCGCTTCTTCCTATTTAGAGTCGAGTGTTGTGGAGATATGAGTTGGAGCAGCACTGGGGTCGGTCGGGTGAATGTGAACGGGCTTCGTTTCACCAGATGACTGGAATGCTGACTCCGTGGCGGGCTTCTTGGCCCGCAACAAATCACTCGGATCTGCATTTTTCTGATATTCCTGCAGCTCCACCACTGTTATCTGAGCATCGGCAATCTTTGAGCCTTTCTGAAAGCACTCTTCTGCCCTTTTCCGATTGCCAGTGATGGTGATCACACCTTTGGGACCAGGCATCTTCAATTTGAGATACACATAACATGGTCCAGCCATGAATCGTGCGTAAGCTGGCCTGCCCAAAATAGCGTGGTAAGCACTTTGGAAGTCCACAACCTCAAATGTTAACTTTTCCTTGCGGAAATGCTTTGAATTGCCAAAAACCACATCAAGAGCAATTTGGCAGAGTGACTCGGCCTTTTTCCCTGGAATGACTCCATGGAAACTCATGTTGTTGGAACTGAGTCTGGACATCGAAATGCCCGTTCCCTTCAGCATCTCTGCATAAAATATATTCAGTCCGCTGACGCCATCCATCAAAACCTTAGTCAGTCGAGTGCCTTCGACGACTGGGTCGACCACCAAAGCTTGCCTCCCAGGGGTGGCAATGTGTCGGATGATCAGACTGGTCGAACGTGATGGCGGTCTGAGACCATTTCAGATAACTGGGTGTCGCCGGAGCAACCATATTCACCTCACGGTTGATAACTTTCAGTCGACTTTTGCTCTCAACATCAACAAAAATCATCAGGATGGAATTGACATGGGGGTATCCTTCATCACTGTCCTCTTTATCCTCAACCTTGTCCGACTCTTTTTCTTTATCCTTGGGTTGTTTCCCTTGAAACTGCTGGATCAAGAGCCGGCACTGGCGAGTGGTATGTTTCGGGTAAATGAAGTTACCCTCTTCATCTTTCTTCGTGTGGATGTGGCATGGCAAATCCATCATGTCGTTTCCTTCCTTGTCCTTCACCTTCTTGGGGTTCCAAGATCCTTTGGGCTTCCCTTTAAACTCGCCCTGAGTCACGGCCAAGGCTTCACCAGGAGCGACTGGCTCGGCTTACCGCTTCTGCTTCCGACTGGAGTTTCCTTTTTCCGACTGGCTCGGCTTGTACTTGCCACTCCGGAGTCGATATTCTTCTTCACCATTGGCATACTTGGTGGCAATCTCCATCATTCGACTCAGGGTCATGTCTCCGGTCCGACCAAACTTCAATCTTAACTCCCTGTTCTTAACGCCTTCCTTGAAGGCAAAGACTTCTTGGTGATCAGATACATTCTCCACCGTATGATGCAATGTGATCCACCTCTGGATGTAATCTCTCAGGGTCTCATTCGACTTCTGCATGCAAACTTGCAGTTCCATCAAACCTGCTGGCCGCTTACAAGTTCCTTCAAATGTCCTGACAAACACTTGGGCAAGATCTTCCCAGGTGTAAATGCTGCTAGGCGCCAACTGATTCAGCCAGGCTCTGGCCGAACCCTCCAACATAAGCGGCAGGTGTTTCATGGCCACTTCATCATTGCCACCGCGAATCTGAACAGCCACTCGGTAGTCCTCAAGCCAAGTATCGGGCTTGGACTAACCAGTGAACTTACTCACCCCAGTCGCCAACCTGAAGTTGGGAGGGATCACCGCGCCTCTGATGGCTCTGCTAAAACACTCTGGTCCTGAAACATGAACTCGGCTGCTGGTGGGCACATCTCTGTCATGGCCTTCCCGGTGAGCTCTGTTCCGATCGACCAGACCTTGCACAATAATGGATCTCGCATCAAAGACTGGTTCCATGGGGTCGACTGGAGCTCTTCGCCCAACACTGTGCTAGCGTCTGCCATCTTGCTGCCGAGGGGCATAAGACCCACCCCTTGGGGGAGGAGTGCGCACTCGACGCCGATCATCGCGATCGAATTGGTCATCATACTGATCACATCGACCCCCACGCCCCTCACGCCGCGGAGGCGATCTTGGGCTATGAGCCGACTGGACTGTATTCGCAGCGATGGATCGACTGTGAATCCTATTGCGTGACTGTGATACGGCTGAATTCTGATCTCCTGCTGCCCGGAGCAAATCTCTGATCTGCATCAAGCCTCTGGCAGCCTCTGACTGAGAGGGCTGAATCGACTCCGCTATACGGGCTGCAGCTGCTAGATTCTGAATTGGGGTTCGATATACCTGAGTCGGTGGCGGAAAGAGTTGATGTCGACTGGAGTCTGGTACTCGTTGCCGCGCGCGCTCATCGAGTGCTCGCTGGAGGTTCTCCAGTCGAGTGCGCTCAGCCAAGTTGGCCAAACGCGCGTCCTCCAACGGACGGGCCTCGGAAGTTTCTCCTATGATAGGAGTATGCAGAGCATCCATGTTCCGGCGGCGAAGATCTTCCCTTTGCAGCGAAGTGAGTGGCTCGGGTTGATACTCCTCGTGGGCCTAAGCTGGGTCGCCTCCGCCGTTCGCTCCGTCGGTACGGGGGAAGCCGGGAGGACTACGAGGCCCGTTTACCATCAGGACCTCGGCCGCTGGACCACTGCTGTTGCACTCGGATGCAGTCTCTACGGAGCCAGTCGACAGATCGAACAGGCCGTAGAGAGACTCATCGGGCTCGATCGCCACGACTTCGAGGGTGGCCAACTGGCGGGCCACTGCGTGCCTCACCCACCGCTGAAGCCTCGACTGACCAGAGCGCTTGCGCTGGCGGGAGATAGGGAGGGAAGATGACACAGGAGTCAACCGATACGGGGACGACGGTTGTCGCAGCAGGACGTCGTGGACACACGCACGAAAGTGTGTCGCGCCACGGACTGGAAGCGCGTCGATGTCGAGTGGAGCCTCCTGGAGCCAAGCGGAGTCGTCGGCGATGAACATGAGCGCGACGAGACGGATCTCGCGGCCCTCAACCAAAACTCCACCGGAAACCATGGTGAAGGCGATCGGAACAATTGCAACTTCTCCAATAAGTCGCTAAGACACCTGCCCCACGGTGGGCGCCAACTGTCGTGGTTCTAAGCCTGACAGTAGAATAGGGGGTAGGTATGGAGAGGCAAGATCCTAGCTATGGAGTAGTTGTATACGCGAGAGATTTACGAGTTCAGGCCCTTCTCGGAGGAAGTAACAGCCCTACGTCTCGGAGCCCGGAGGCGGTCGACTAGATTATATGCGTATGAGTTACAGGGGTGCGAACCCTTCTGCCTGTGGAGGGGGGTGGCTTATATAGAGTGCGCCAGGACCCCAGCCAGCCCACGCAGCGGAGGGTTTAAAGTACATTAAGGCCTGGCATTACTGGTAACGCCTTACATAAAGTGTCATCATGACCATAAAGACTACTTAATTACAAACCATTTGGAAACAGAGTGACTCTTGAACTCCTGGTGGTCGAGTGGGTCTTCATGGTTGAGTGTCTTTGAGTCTGTCGAGTGGAATCCTTCCAGGTCGACTGGAAGGCAGTTTCTTCTAAAGATGTCCGTGGGGAGGGTACCTTGGATAGGTCCATGACCCTACCCTAGGTACATGACTTCATCACCCCTTCCCCTCTAGTCCGAATTGGACAAGGAGGGGGGGTGGCGCTCTCCTTTTTACTTCTCCTCCTCTCTCCCTTCCTTCCCTTCTCCTACTCCAACAAGGAAAGGAGGAGTCCTACTCCCGGTGGGAGTAGGACTCCCCCCCTTGGCGCGCCCTCCTTGGCCGGCGGCCTCTCCCCCCTTGCTCCTTTATATACGGGGGCAGGGGGTACCTCTAGACACACAAGTTGATCTATTGATCTCTCCCAGCCGTGTGTGGTGCCCACTCCACCATATTCCACCTCGGTCATATCGTAGCGGTGCTTAGGCGAAGCCCTGCGTTGGTAGCAACATCATCACCGTCATCACACTGTCGTGCTGACGGAACTCTCCCGTGAAGCTCTGCTGGATCGGAGTTCGTGGGACGTCATCGAGCTGAATGTGTGCTGAACTCGGAGGTGTCGTACGTTCGGTACTTGGATCGGTCGGATCATGAAGACGTACGACTACATCAACCGCGTTGTGCTAACGCTTCCGCTTTTGGTCTACGAGGGTACGTGGACAACACTCTCCCCTCTCATTGCTATGCATCACCATGATCTTGCGTGTGTGTAGGAATTTTTTGAAATTACTACGTTCCCCAACATGGGTTTCCTCAGTTGTCACAGATGGGCTCATTCCCGTGGGAAGAGAATGGACCCTGGATGTGCTCCATGTTCTCGCAGATGGGCTCCTTCCCCTTGGAAGAGCACGGCTGTAGGGTGCCCTCCCTGATGTCGCAGACGGGCTCTTTCCCCTTGGAAGAGCAGATGGGCTCTTTCCCCTTGGAAGAGCCGGAGAGGGTGCCCTCCTCGTGGTCGTCGTCGATGAGGTCTGACTTGGAAGCTGTGGATCCCAAGCCAGCATTGTAGAACGTGTCCTTCAGAAATGACAAAAGGGGATCGATGGCGATGTAGGATGGCAAGTTGTTGACAGCGAGCCAGAGGAGATCAGTGGCGGGGCCATGCATGAGATCGACGGCGGTTGAACCCGAGGGGTTGGGGGTGGGCCACTTAACCTATGACATAGCCCGCCTCAGGCCGTCGCTGTCCATGACCTCGATGTCGTAGCCGGTGGAAGAGACATGCCCGCATATTCTAGCCCGCTGCTTGAGTTCCTACCGCTAGTAATGGTCGTCAGCTTCCTCGGCGACATCGAGCGAAGAGACCGTGATACACCTCTTTTGGGCCAGTTGCTCCTCGAGCTCCACAGGAAGCATAGCCAGGCTTAGGCTGCGATGCTCTGCAGTGGGGGATGGGGATGGGGATGCGTATCTGGGGGAAAAGGGGCATTTGGCAGGCGTCATCTAAGAAACTCTGGGCGGCCTTGGTATGGAGATCGGTGGGTAAGCTGCACGGGAAAACCAGCAAATGTTGACAATGGAGGTCTCGTGGCGGCGGGGACCTTGCTAGGGGTGTGTGTGTGTGCGCGTGCGCTCGAGGAGGTTTTGGTGTGTGTGTGTGGAGGGGGGTGTTTGAGGAAATGATGCGGGTACTGAAAATTTTACAACGCAGAAGTCAAACGCGGGAGTGAAATGCCGGAGCTAATGAAAATTTTGATGATGGTGCATCTCACACGGTCCGGAAATAACAACCATGTGTTATGAAACAGAAAAACCTTCGAGGCGGGCAGATATTTTCTAGGGGCAGGCGGGATTGGGAACAACAAACCTCCCACAAGGTCCGGAGATAACAACCGTGTGTTATGAAACACAAAAACCCTGCTTGAGGTGGGCAGATATTTTCTAGAGATGCAATGGGATTGAGAAGAAGAAACATCACACACGGTCCAGAGATAACAACCGTGTGTTATGAAACAGAAAAACCCTTGAGGCGGGCAGATATTTTTTAGAGGGGGAGCCTCGTGGAGCCCAGTGTACTGTGCGGATGTGTGCGTGACAGGGGCACCGGCATGGCACATGGTTAGTTTGAGTGAACCATGTCTGTTGCGTCATCCGACTTGTCTAACGTTCATAAATTTGGCAAAAAATGACGCGGGAGAGGATCAGAACACGAACACACTTGCATGTGGACCAAATTTATATGTATGAAAAGGGTGGTTTGATTTTCAAATACCAAATGCAACTTCGATGTCGCACCTATCTCACAAAGTGCACGATATTGCTTGCCCCCCCCCCCCCCTTGTGTCGGCATGAAGGGAATCCTAAGCTATGAATGCATGCCCCGCCCCCGGCCCTACCGAGGCTCACCTAGCAAAGTGTGAAGTAGCTAGCAGCCCCCCTCCCTTGTGTCGGCACGAAGGGAATCCTAACCTATGAATGGATGCCCCCCCCACAACTGTGGTTCACCTAGCAAACTACGAAGTACTCCCCCCATCCCATAATGTAAGACGTTTTTTGACACTACACTAGTGTCAAAAATGTCTTACATTATGGGACGGAGGGAGTAGCTAGCAGCCCCCCCCCCCCCCTCGTGTCGGCACGAAGGGAATCCTAAGCTATCAATGCATGCCCCCCGCCCCCCAACCGAGGCTCACCTAGGAAAGTGCAAAGAAGCTAGCAGCCCCCCTCCCTCGTGTCGGCACAAAGGGAATCCTAAGCTATGAATGGATGCCCCCCAATTGTGGTTCACCTAGCAAACTACAAAGTAGCTAACAAACCCCCCCTCGTGTCGGCACGAAGGGAATCCTAAGCTATGAAGCCCCCCCCCCCCAACCAAGGTTCACCTAGCAAAGTGCAAAGTAGCATCCCCCACCCCACCCCACACACTTTTAAGTCAGCGGGCCAGAGAGGCATCTCACCAAGATTGATCGTAAAATGGACCAAGGATAATCCACCTTGCTCGTACAACCTCTCTCTTGTTGCTGGTCAAAGCGATGGTCGTCCATGCAACCTCAGATAGGCTAGCTCACCAATAATCACGCAAGTAGCTAGCTAGTCACCGAAGACAACCACTGCATACGTGTGGCCCAAACATATGTACGGATCAGGTGTGTTTTTTAGTACACAATGGAACAACTTTGATGTGGCACCGTGATTTCAAACTAGGAATCCCCACACCGAGTGAGAGTTAGGTTGATGATGCATATGTATGTTACACCACACTTCAAGCCGATGACAGGGATTCATGCATGCATGCGTGCATAGTATATGCGCTCAGACTTTAATTAGGTCTGAATATCACCATGATCTATACTACTATAACACGAACCAAATGAAGAATCCGCCATGGTAACCTGTCTTGTTGTCGGTCAAGGTGATCATGGATGTCCACACGGGCCCACGAATATATAGGCTTGTCGCCGATAACCACGCGAGGGAGTGTACAGTTCGAAGACAATCACTACATGCATGTGTGTGGAGGTGATGCGTGCATGCTGTTGACGCTCAAAAATGGCATGATCGGAAAGAGTGACTTGAGTCTATAATGGAATGAGGTTAAAATTATGAGTTTATGCCACCATTTGATGGCCTTCATCAAGATGATCGAAATAAATATGAAGATGGACCAAAAAGGAGCTCAAGTGCAAAAGATATGACAATTTCGGAGATACCCGTGTTGACACTTGATTAAAGAATGGCATGAAACCTAATTAAGAAGACCTTGGATGGGAAAATTTACAACTGCAAAGTTCTTCATCTCGTCGAGACGGACGATTTTGATATAAAGATCGTCCCCATCCAAGTTCATATGCAAAAGTTATAACCAAAACTATGCGCTGCAGCACTGTATGGCCGGATCATCCGGACCGGGGTCCGATCATCCGACCGAGGGTCAAAAAATTGACCAAAACAAAATAAGCTAAAATTTGAAGCCGGATGATCTGGATCAACTCTCGGATGATCCGGGTAAAGGCCGGACAATCCGGGCAATCGTCCGGGTGTCCGGACACGTTTTTCTGCTGCAGACTTTAGAAAATGGCCCGGAACACCCTCAAGATTGCCTCGGATGAAAAAGTGTTCAACATGAAAGTTGTGCGTCTCGTAGATACGGTTGATTTTGATATAAAAAACGTCCAAATCCGAGGTCGTATGTAGATTCTAGAGTCAAAACAGTAAGCTGCTATCAGAAAACTGGGCTAGGCCGGATCATCCGGGCCTAGAGCCGGACATCCGGGCCAGAGGTCGTGAGAAGTCCGAATTTGGCTAGATTTTGATGATTTGGACGACAAGGCAAGTCCTTTTCTTGTACGGGAATTCCATCCGCCTCTTATATAGACGAGAGGTGACGGCCGATTGAACAACACACAATCGATCAATCAATCTACCACTTTTTATCTTTTATCTTTTCTTCTTAACCCTAGTTCTTCTTCTTCCTCGTTCTTCGTTCGTTCTTCTTCATTGCAGGGCGGCGAACCTCGAGGCCCTAGGGGCGATCAGGTCGACCTAGGGCAGCCCATAGCCACTGCGCGCCCAGACGGGGTCCCTCCCGGGCGTGTGGGGTTTCGGGTCCCAAAAGCGTCGACTTGTTGTCTTGCGTATCGCGCTGGAAGTCGGCCCCCCGCGGTGTGAGTTGCAGAGCATCTCCCTCGGCGCCGCGGGTACACATCGACGTGTTCATGTGACGCGTTCCAGCGTCAACACACTTTTTGCGACTCCGCTGGGGACGAAGCTTCGAACGGTCTCCGGCCCGTTCTTGCTACGAAGAGATCGTCATCAAGTTGTTGCAATCTACAAAGGTAATATGAATACCCAATTCCCCTTTGTAGATGAAAATAATCCATATGTTGTTGCTAGATCACGTAATGAGCATAATGTATCGGCTAGCCCTAGTTTTATCGATCATGCATCTAATTATGCGCAAGGGCCGATGCAAAACAATTTCCATGCTTCAAATTCTTATGATTTAGCAACGTACAACATATGTATCCAAACTCTCATGCATCGGCAACCCCACAAATCCATATGCCGATGAACAACATGGTGAGTTTGGTTAATAAATTTGAAACACCTCATGTTAGGATTTCTAATGCCATGCAAGAAAGTGTTTCACCCTTTTATTCATCGGCAAGTAATGTGCAATATACTAATCCAACCATGCCGATGAATGAGAGAATTGGCCATGCTACTACTGGCTATTCGGCCAGTTATTCCCAATCGTCATATGCTACACCTCATGACAATAATTTTTCAGCACCATACACAACTGTAGATGTTCATAATTCGACTTCACACCTTCCTGGTCATAGCCGAATAAATGTAAATTTTACTAGAGCGGTTGTGCCCAATATTGTAGAAGATGAGGTAGTGGTGGCTACATTGAAGAGTTTAGCCCAAAATAAAAGGATTAGTGCTCTTTGCCTTGAACAACATGAAAATGGGCTATTTCCTGATTATGCCACAATAAAAGCTAGAGTTTTGCAAGAAGATGAATCTTTGCCAATTGATAAAATTGGCAAGCAAAAATATGGTTTTAAAACAATGCATATGCCTTCACCTAGTACTACATCATATTATACACCCCCTACACAATTGCAAAGTTTCGGCAACACCCATGTGTCATTGCCGAAAGAATCTAAAAGTATTGGGGGGCGATCATATCCGGAGTGGGCTGACGTTGAGAAAAATCTTAAAGCCAATCTTGCCACTCGCCGCCGAAAACAAATTGAAGGAGAATTGGCTCAAATAAAAGAAGCATTGCCAATTGATAGTATCAATGAAAAGATGGATAATTCGAAACATGAAAGTGCTTCGGTTGAAAAAGCCAAATCAAGTAGTATATATTTTGAATCCATCAAATCCAAAGAGGCAAGCGGTATTGAGAAAGGGCATGGAAAGCATGGCAAAACGACCATACTTGATTTTTCTGAAATTAAGGGAACCTACTTCCTGCCCTATGGGTTTCGTGCCATAGAAATTGATGAGCTTCAAGGACAAGAACAAGTAGCCGAACAAAGTTCGGTTGACAAAGATCTTCAAATTTATGATGCACGAAATCAAGAAGAAAATTGTGACATGGTGTTGGGAAGTCATCCAGAAGCAAAGCACAATATTATTCATCATATGCAATCATCATGCTCTCCCAACATATTTGAAGAGGTATGTCTAGCAAGTAATTTACCTATTTTCAGATTTGGTCACAACTTTATTGTTGATGCATCTATTAGAAAAATTCTAATAAGTAATTTTCAAAGACCAATGAAGAAGGGCAATATACTTGTTAGCAATAAAATTGTTACTAAGCATATCAGTCAATATATTGTACCATTCAAAGAGACCGATAGTGACTTATTACTGCAACCAAAGCTTTTCCCATTGCTTTATTTAAAGTTCATATCTAACTGGTTAGCTTTGCTTGCTTCATACTTGGCTTACGCATGGTCTCAATTGAGACGTGTATGTTCTAACTACTTTGATTTCAGAAATTCAAAGCCAAGGTTAAAATCTTTTGGGAAAACCGATGTTAGTATAGTTTCTTATTTAAGGACATCAGAAAAACAATGTGAAAGAGAATTCATAGCCGAATGGGAAGATGCCAAATCTGAACCATTCGTTTGCTTAACTCCAAAGCCGTTCTCACAACAAGATCGGCTAGAAAACAAAAGGTATACCTTTGATTCAAACATGTGTGATCAAATCTTTGATTTGTTGTTGAAAAATAATTACATTAGAATTCTTGATCACCATGTCAATCCATCAATTCAAGGACGAATGTATTGTAGGTTGCATCATTCATTCAAACATAATTTTGAGGATTGCAATATGTTTCGTCAAATAGTTAAATCGGCCATTGATAAAGGACGATTGAAATTTGTTGAGACACCAAGAGATGACCAGTCTATTCCGATTGGTCCCGTTGGCGGAAAGTTTTTGCATCGGCTGCTTCAAGCCGATCCATTTAAAGAGAAGGTAAAAATAGCAGGTGATGGGATCGAGCTTTCAAGTAAAGAATTTGTTGAAGAGCATAATGAACATAACCTTGAGGGCAAAAAATCCATCGAAGCTACAATGGAGACGCCAAGGACTGGGGGGCAGCAAGCAAATCTAATGATCGATGAAAGCAAACCAAAAGAAAACAAAGGCCGGAATAAGCGCAAGTGTAACAGATCAAAAATCACCTTTGCTGAACTATTGGATAAATATCAAAAGAAGAGTGAAGAGAAGAATGCTTATCGGCCAAATCATGCAAAGAAACCAAGATCACCCCCAAGGCGCAAATATGAGGATTGGTATTGGCAAAGTGATAATTTTAATGCAACATATTCATATCCTTATTTTGGGCCGCCAATGCCAATGCCGTGGATGCCTCCCTATGCTCGTGTAGATACATATTCATCATGGGACATGTATGATACAAGGGCACATTCTCCATCTTATTCTAGACCATCTCACCAATACTATGCAGCTCTAAGGAGATCAACATTTGAACAATCACGCACCAAAGACCGTTTCAATCATAAGGAATCGGTCCAGAGCTCAAGGAAGAAGAAAGAGGTGGTAAAGCAAGTTTACCGCGTGAAAAGAGATGGTCGTAAGTGTGCTGCTTCAGATTTGATCTCAAATGAAAAAGAGCCAATGAAAGTGTTGACATTGGCTACTATAGACAATGAGATGAAGCAATCAATTGTTAAGACTCAAAGTGCCAAATCTGAAGAAAAGAAGTGAGAGTGCACAAAGCCAAAAAAGAATTGCCATTGGTTAAAACAAAATCACAGCCGAGATGCCCACTCGGCTTATCATATTGGCAAAAGAAGAAATTACAAAATCTCAGTGCACAAGAGCTGAAAAAGAAGAACATGGCATGGGTTCCCAAGAAGATCAATCAAGACAAAAATGATGTGCATGCTTCTGTTGCAACAAGTACAATAAAAGTGAAGAAGGAAAATAATGAAAGCCACAAACAATTAAGCCGAAGGTGTGCATCACAACATCAAAATCTTCGGTTAGCACATCATCCATTTTCTTCAACCATGTCGTTGATGCCTTTGCCATGGAATTCATCCCTAGGTATGATCAATTACCCTCTATGGATTTATTTTGATCCATGGATGCAACATAATTTTCTATATCATGAGAGGGTATTACCAAATTACCATACATTTGGTTAGTTACATTGTTGCTAATACAAAGGGGCCGAAATATTTTATTCCTATTTCATTTGCTTATTTCGGCTATACATACTTTGGTGGGTGAATTCTACATGGACCTCATGTTAATGGTCGATATTTAATTATCGTCCTAAGAAACTATCCGATCATGGCCGGTGTGAAATTCTAAACAATGGCCATGGTGTTGGTGTTAAGTGATATTAACCTTGTCTCTCTAGTGCTATGGAGATTATGTTTCGATGGTTGAATTCGTAACAATGGCCATGGTGTTGGTGTTGTTTATATATCTCCATATGGTGCTGTTATGTGAAGCCTCATGCCTCTTAAAATATTTATTGCACAATAATCAAAGCTGAATATGCAATGTTATTCGGTTTGGAACTTTTGCCATATGTGCTAAACATATTAAGGCTTTTGGTGATTCGTTATGAGTAGTGCAACAAATATCCAAGGGTTATGAATGTTTTGACGAATCACTTGTAGTTTATCTTGAGGTATGCCTAGATGCAAAATTTACCTTGGTTGCTTTAAAACTGTTCATATTTCTAGGCATGACAATTCAAAAGAGTTGGCACAGCAAGCATCCGGCTACTATGTTAATCATGGTGTATTGTATTTCATTCAGTAGCTGATGCTTAGTCTCATAAACATAGGTAAGGCTGAATCGAAGTCCATCGCTTCGGCCACTAATGATTTTTTTATGCAGGCAAAAAGTAAGGATTGAAGAAAGTTTATTGTTGATTATTTGCAAAATCCTAGCAAAAGGGTGAGCAATATGGTTTGGAGGATGACCTTGAGATACATATCTATGGGATTGTTAATGAAGTTGAGAAGGTTTCACCCAAGTTTGCATCAAGAATCCGCCTCAAGTAAATGGTCGGTATATATTTATCGCTCTAAGCACATGCGAAGTGGCCGATGGAGTGTTGACATCGTCCTTAAAACCAACACGGTACAAGTTATTTTTCGGCATACTACCTTAGCCGAAAAACAGGGGGGCATGTGTTGACGCTCAAAAATGGCATGATCGGAAAGAGTGACTTGAGTCTATAATGGAATGAGGTTAAAATTATGAGTTTATGTCACCATTTGATGGCCTTCATCAAGATGATCGAAATAAATATGAAGATGGACCAAAAAGGAGCTCAAGTGCAAAAGATATGACAATTTCGGAGATACCCGTGTTGACACCTGATTAAAGAATGGCATGAAACCTAATTAAGAAGACCTCGGATGGGAAAAGTTACAACTGCAAAGTTCTTCGTCTCGTCGAGACGGACGATTTTGATATAAAGATCGTCCCCATCCAAGTTCATATGCAAAAGTTATAACCAAAACTATGCGCTGCAGCACTGTATGGCCGGATCATCCGGACCGGGGTCCAGATCATCCGACCGAGGGCCAAAAAATTGACCAAAACAACAGAAGCTAAAAGTTGAAGTCGGATGATCTGGATCAACTCCCGGATGATCCGGGTAAAGGCCGGACAATCCGGGCAATCGTCCGGGTGTCCGGACACGTTTTTCTGCTGCAGACTTTAGAAAATGGCCCGAAACACCCTCAAGATTGCCTCGGATGAAAAAGTGTTCAACATGAAAGTTGTGCGCCTCGTCGATACGGTTGATTTTGATGTAAAAAACGTCCAAATCCGAGGTCGTAAGCATATTCTAGAGCCAAAACAGTAAGCTGCTATCAGAAAACTGGGCTAGGCCGGATCATCCGGGCCTAGAGCCGGACATCCGGGCCGGAGGTCGTGAGAAGTCCGAATTTGGCTAGATTTTGATGATTTGAACGACAAGGCAAGTCCTTTTCTTGTATGGGAAGTCCATCCGCCTCTTATATAGACGAGAGGTAATGGCCGATTGAACAACACACAATCGATCAATCAATCTACCACTTTTTATCTTTTATCTTTTCTCCTTAACTCTAGTTCTTCTTCTTCCTCGTTCTTCGTTTGTTCCTCTTCATTGCAGGGCGGCGAACCTCGAGGCCCTAGGGGCGATCAGGTTGACCTAGGGCAGCCCATAGCTGCCGCGCGCCCAGACGGGGTCCCTCCCGGGCGTGTGGGGTTTCGGGTCCCAAAAGCGCCGACTTGCTGTCTTGCGTATCGCGCTGGAAGTCGGCCTCCCGTGGTGTGAGTTGCGGAGCATCTCCCTCGGCGCCGCGGGTACACATCGACGTGTTCGTGTGACACATTCCAGCGTCAACACATGCATGTTTGAATACCATTTCGCAACATTGATGTGGCGCGTGCGTTGAAAATCATACACTCTCCCCACACAGAGCGAGATCGGTTCATGACGTGTCGTTGTACTAGCCACTTAGACTCGATGGGAGGGATTCATGCGTACACATGCATGCGTGTGTGCTCATATATATATATATATATATATATATATATATATATATATACACCATATTTACAAGCAAAAAAATAACCCCCTCCTAAGTCAAATTAACCACTCTCGTTGTCAGGCAAAAAGTAGTGATGTGCCAAGCGGGCCCACAAAAGGAAAGCATCGATATCGCTGATAACCGCTTAAGTCGGTGTGAAAGGACAACCACCATCGCTTTGCAAGTGGGCCAAACATATGTTGAATATAATACATAAAATGCACAACTTTGATGTGCCACACATGCCTCAAAAACCGTAAACCATGCACCCACACACAGAGCGAGGTTCATGAAGCGTACTCCATATGATGGTCCCCTTCCCCCTCTTCGACGCATACTATATGCTCCTACCGTAATACAACCCAAAAAGAATCCTCGTCGATGGTGAAATTAATTAACCTCTCTCGATGTAGGTCAAAGTGATGCACATGCATCGACGATGGCCTCGTGGGCACACAGATGGAAGCGTCACAAGTGAGTGTCCTAGCTAGGATAACCACCGTCTGCATGCATGTGGCGCAAAGAGGTGTTGTGTGATGCTTGAATAGCCATTTTCATAATCTTGATGTGGCACGTGCCTCAGAAACCGAAAAGTCCTGACACTGAGTGAGGTGTACTTGTTCACGGACGCGCACGTATAGTGTGTGTGTGTGTGTGTATAGGGTGGGTCTATTCTAATAACACCCTTAAGACCCTTATTTTGCTAACAAAAACATTTATTCTGCTAACACTAGCGAGTTGAGTAACCACCCAACCATACTGCAGCACAAACAAAAAAAATTGCACGCTCCACCCACTCCCCCTTCCCCGATCCAAACCGCCGCCTACCTCCAGCTTCCCCCGATTCAATGCTCAGGCCACCCCCCACCCGGAGCACCACCTCAGGCCGCCCTACTCCTGCCGTCATGCAGCCCCCTCCTCATGCCGCCACGCCGCCCCCTGGCCTCCTTCCTCCCAACACCGGAGTGCCCCTGCCCTCCTTCCTCCCAATGCCGGAGCGCCCCTGCCTTCTTCCTCCTGGCGCAAGAGGTGCCGCGCACGGCCGCGCTCCATGTGTCCCCCTCAGCTCCTCGATCCCCCTGTCCCAACCATAGATCCGATGAGGATCCACCACGCGGTGCCTCAGCCATCACCGTCGGGCTGCTCTAGATCGGGCGACAGGGGAGCCCCCGTGCGGCCATGCTCTGGATCCCCTGTCTTCCTTGCCAGATCCGGCCTCTGCCAGCAACAGCGACGCTCAGGAGGTCCTGCCGCTGCATCCCCAATGCGCCGCTGTGACTCCGCGACATGACCCGCCACCGCGCTCCTCACCTCGGCTTCCTCTTGTCCGTGATGGAGCGAGGAACCCCTCAATCTGTCAAGATCGGCTCCCTCTTCTAGCCATGCGACCCCGCATCTCCCAGCGTGGACGCGTCCATGGCGCTCACCCACACGGGATCCCTCCCCCCTAGACTCCGGCAGTCCCCTTCCCATGGCGTGCCAGCAGGTACAAGCAAAAATACGCCCAGAACAAAATCTTCACTATTGTTCTCCGCTGACTGCGAGTAGTGCAGGTTGCTCCTCGTTGCAGGTCGGTTGTATCATTGGTGCAGTACCCAAATCGCTAGTTTTTTTGCTGCTGCTCGCATACATCACCAGAGGTTCACCGGAGCACCCCCCCCCCCCCCCGCAGCTCTCTCCTTCCCCAACATGTAGTTCACCAGCGACGGCCTTCAGTTCGTTTTGGTTGCTGTCGAGGTTCATTTTACTTTTCTCTTTGCAGGAAAGATGAAGTGATGCAGTTCGGTTGGATGCCCAAGTACTCAATTTTGTTTTTGCTGAGATCTGCACTTCATTGTGAAAACTGAAGTTCATTACGGCGATGGTGTGGTTTGCCTTTGCGGAGGCTGCAGTTTTGTCTTAGTGCATAGTGTAACCCATTGAATTTTTTGTAGTTCGGCTGGTGGCGAGTACAAATTTTGTATGTGTGTGTGTGTGCCTGTGTAAAACAATCAGATAGATGTGTGTGCTTTGAAGCTCACTTTGTTCTCCCGTGTGGTCTTCTATAAAACTCCTCAGTGGTTCACTACATCGATGCAACAACTGCAGTGCGTTTGGTCCTCAGATGTGGTTGACTTTTGAGAATGATGTTGTTCACTATCGCCCAACATGAAAGTGTGAAAAAATTAGCAAAACGACAAGATAGTAATGTGGTTCAATTTGATATATGTCATGGTTCACTTGCCCTCATCTCCACGGTCCACTCTAGATTATAAAAAAAATTGAAAAAAAAAGACGACAAAAAACTCGTATTGGAAAATTTATGTCCGACAATAGAAATCATGAAGTTCACTGGACAGTCTGATGAAGTGCGGGTTTTAGTCTAAAGAAGTGTGGTTCGCTACCTCGTTTGAGAAAATTTACGTCCCACAAAAAAAGAAATCATGCAGTGCACTTGTCCGTCTGAAGAAGTGCGGGTTTTAGTCTAGCGGTTTGCTACCTCGTTTGGGAAAATTTACGTCCCACGAAAAAGAAATCTTGCAGTGCACTTGTCTGTCTGATGAAGTGCGGTTTTTAGCCTAAGGAAGTGCAGTTTTCTGTCTGATACAGTACATATGACGATTTGGTGGCACGAAAAAACAGAGTGCCCGCATTTTGGTAAAATCAAAACCGCTCTTAAACCGTAAGGAATTAGAGGGAGCGTTCTACATGAAAAAGTTGCGCCTCGATGATATCTTTCTAATGGCGTATTGTTTGGATCATTCCGACAAGTGGTTTGAAAAAACATACGAAAAAACGGCCGCTGCCACTCGTCGTCCGCCGCATGATTTTCAAAATTAACTTCAAACCGTACGAAATCTCAAAAATATTTTAACATATGAAAGTTGTGCCTCGTCCGTAGCTTTCCAATAGCGTATCATACGCCTCATTTCGACAAACGGTTGGAAAATTGGACCGAAAACAGTACCAAAAATTTTAAAAAAAATTGAAAAACAGAATTCCGCGATTTAGTAAATTTGAAACTGCTCTTAAACTGTAATGAATTAGAGAAAATAATAGATATAAAAAAGATGCGCCTCGATGATATATTTCCAACGGTGTATCATTTGCTTCGTTCCGACGAGCGGTTTAGAAGAAATCGCGAAAAAACGCTCGCTGCCATTCGTCATGGGCTGCACCATTTTCAAAACTGCTCTTAAACCGTGTGGAATCTCGAAACGTGTTCAACATGTCGAAGTTGCGCCTAATCCATAGCTTTTCAACGATATATTACACGCCTCGTTCTGATAAATGGTTAAAAAAACTAGAGCGAAAACAGTACCAAAAAAATAACGCGTGCAGTTTTTTCCGACGGAAAGTTCACTCGTGTGGGTACTGCAGCACACTTGGTTTACACAATGACGTGCACTTGCGTTGAGCGTGCAGTGCGGAAGTATTATCAGAATAGTTATTCTGCTAATATTAGCAGAATAGTTATATATATGTAAATATATATATATATATATATAGTGGGTCTATTATGATAAAACCCCTTAAGACCTTATTCTGCATACCAAACAAGCTTATTCTGATGACACTCAGCGACCCGAACACCCCGCACCGCCCGAACCCCGCCGAACTGCAAACCCACCCCAGCCGGCTACCCCCACGCACCCCACCCCCACCGAACCCACGTTCTTCCCCGATAAATCCCCATCCACCTCTCCTCGATGCCCACGCCCCAGCGCCACCACCCCCAATCCCCAGTGCCCACCCCCGGCATCCCACAACCACCCCACCCCTGGCCGACCGGCCTCCTCTCCCTCCCGGCCAGAGTCCTGTCCCACCACCACGCACCGATGCCGCCC
This sequence comes from Triticum timopheevii, assembly GCA_963921465.1. NCBI lineage: Eukaryota > Viridiplantae > Streptophyta > Magnoliopsida > Poales > Poaceae > Triticum > Triticum timopheevii. Next base: position 356,882,256 of record OY997274.1, on the reverse strand, counting down.
ATGTACAGGCGCTGCCACACGCCGGATCCGGTGGGATCCGTCGATCCCCGCCTTCAACACCCACATCCAGGGCCGCCAGACTGCCGGATCCGGCGAGCCCCGCCTCCACCACCCCGGGCTGGACCCACTTCACCATCCTGCGACCGGTACGCCGTGCCAACCCGGCGCCGGCCCATGCTCGCGCCGCCCCGCTGCCTCCTGCCTCCCACATCACCTCCCTTCTGCCGTCGATCGACCCCGTCGCCAGCCTGGGCTCGCGCCGCCCCTGCGAGGGTTAGCCCATCCCCCACGCTTGGGTCCGCCCTCGTCCCCGATCTGGATCGAGCCGCCGCCGGGAAGTTCAGCGTCACAGCGGGACATCATGCGGTTTGGCGCCCTCCCTCGTCATCGGTCACGGCACCGCAGCCATCGGCCTCGAGCGTCCGCTCCTCCCCCTTGATCTTCTACTTGCCGGTGTCGCCCCGGCCGATCCAGGCAGTTGGGTGGGAGTTGGGGTGTCTCGGGCGTCCAGCCGTGGGTTCACCCCGATGAGTTGGACGTCTGCTCCCCTCTCTCTCCACCTCCCATCCTCGCGGGAGCAGCGAGGCGTGTCCCTGTGCAGTGCAGTGACCCCCAAGGTGCAGTGCTGTGTGCGTGTTGGAGAGGTTAACTTCTGCGTTGCTGTATGTTCACTTGCGGCCGCCCCTTGATTTTAATTTTGATTGTGTGTTGAACAGAAACTAAGGTGGGCCTTGCAGTTCGCTGGCAAGAATCTGCCTCTCCCCCTGCGTAGATGCAAGTTTGGCCAGAAGGGCTTTGTGAGAACAGAAAAAATTGTTGGAGCAACTTCCACTTCCTCTGAAGTCCACTTCGCCTGCAGGAGCAACTTGCGCTTCCTGTGCAGCGACCTATGCAGTGGAGCCACCCCTTGTGGAGAACAAAGAAAATGCCAGAGCCCAAAACTCAGAGCTCCGAGTGAAGTTCAGCGTTTTTGGGTGTTCAGTGTGCTACCAATAACCCATGTAATCCACTATGTTCTCTAATGCAGACTATTGCACTATGTGAAAAACAAACTCTAAAGAGAAAAAATAAAAAGGAAAATGCAGTGCGCTTTGTTCTCTAATGCAGACTATTGCACTACGTGAAAACCAAACTCAAAAGGAGAATAATAAAATGGAGAATGCAGTGCACTTTGTTCACTAATGTAGACTATTGCACTACCCGAAAACCAATCTCTAAAGACAGAATGGAGTGCACTTTGATATTTAAAAAGTCCACTCCGAAAGACTCTGCAGTACACTTCATTTGAAAAAAAATAAAAAATGTTTAAACAGTGCAGTTCGCTTGGTATGCTGGAGAGGTTCATTTTTCATGAAATGATGAAGTTCACTTGACCGTCCGATGCAGTGCGGTTTTCAATCTAAAAGCAGTGCGGTTTTCTTCCTCGTCATCAAAATTTTACGTCTCACAAAAAAGAAATCATGAAGTTCGCTTGACTGTTTGATGCAAAAAAGAAATCATGAAGTTCGCTTGACTGTTTGATGCAGTGCGGTTTTCAGTCTAAAAGTAGTGCGGTTTTCTTCTTCGTCTTTAAAAATTTACGTGCCACAAAAAAGAAACCATGCAGTTCTCTTACCCGTGTGATGCAGTGCGGTTTTTCATCCGACGAAGTGCGGTTTTCTGTTAGATGAAGTATCCACGTCGATTTGGGTGTCGCGAAAAACAGAGTGTCCGCATTTCGGTAAATTCGAAATTCCTATTAAACCGTAAAAAATTAGAGAGAGTGTTCTACATGAAAGAGTTGCGTATCGTCGATATCTTTCCAACGGCGCATTGTTTGAATCATTCCGGCCAACGGTTTGCAAAAATTTCATGAAAAACGGCCGCTGCCACTCGTCGTCCGCCGCACGATTTTCAAAATTAACTTAAAACCGTAAGGAATCTCAAAAATATTACAACGTATGAAAGTTGCGCCTCCTTTGTAGCTTTCCAACGGCGTATCACACGCCTCGTTTCGACAAACGGCTCAAAAACTGGAGTAAACACAGTACCGGAATTTTTTAAAAACTTGAAAAACAGAGTTTCGCGATTTAGTAAATTTGAAACTACTCTTAAACCGTAATGAATTAGAGAAAGATTTATATATGAAAAAGATGCGCCTCGACGATATCTATCCAACGGCGTATCATTTGCTTCATTCCGACAAGTGGTTTAGAAAAAAACGCGAAACAACGCTTGCTGCCACTCGTCATCCGCCGCACTATTTTCAAAACTGCTCTTAAACCGTGCGGAATCTCGAAAAGTGTTCAACATGTCGAAGTTGCGACTAATCCATAGCTTTTCAATGGTATATTACACGCCTCATTCCGATAAACAGTTAAAAAATTAGAGCGAAAACAGTATCGAAAAAATAACGCGTGCAGTTTTTTCCGACGAGAAGTTCACTAGTCTCTGTTGCAGTGCTCGTCGTCAAAATGATGCAGTGCGCTTCTGTTGAGCGTGCAGTGCCGAAGTGGTGTGTAGAATAGTTATTCTGCTAATATTAGCAGAATAGACCGTCTGTATATATATATATATATATATATATATATATATATATATATATATATATATATATATATATATATATATATATATATATATATATATATATGCTAGTCCCCTCCCACCTCTTCGACGCGTACTATATACCACCATAACACAAACAAAAAAGATTCTACCTTGCTGGTCAAATTAACCTCACTACCGGTTGTTCGTCAAAGTGATGGACGACGACCTCGTAGGCCCACAGAAAGCGTCATACGCAAGTATCGAGTGTCGTGTAGGACAACCATCGACTGCATGTGGCCAAAACATGTATGTATGAAAGGGCTGTGTAATGTTTTAAATTACGAATTCACGACTCTGATGTGGCACCAGCCTGCCTAACAAAACGGCCAACCCACACGGTGGCTCACAACTTGTAGTGTACTGCGAGCCACTCGCCACCCCCAGACGCACACACCCACACACACACACCGTGAATCCACCACAACTACGATGCATGTTAAATTAATTATCCCGCGGTGGACATATATATGTTACCAAAGGAGGGACATTTTAATTTTGAAAAAAATCAGAGATCATTAAGATGTTTTAGTACACTAATGGATTGATTTTCTACGGATATAATGTGCAAAAATCAAATTCGAGCTACATGCACACGTGACAGTGCACCTAAATGGATTGCAAAAACACATGTGTCTCACTGGGTGCATGTTTACTCCCCGTGCAACAAATTTCAAACAATGAGAATCTTGATTTTTAAATTCTAGTACATCCAAAACTTATTTGAAGTTCATGAAACTTATCGTGTTGTCATATGGACACCAATACAAAGTTGCATTGTACTTTTTTTGGTCAAATTTGAGACCAGTTTTGATGTAATATTTATCTAATTACAAACGGGAGATTTTTAATAATTGGGAACCAATATCCCAAACGGACTATTTATTCGGACCGCGAGCCTTAGACCAACAATGGATATGTGTCATTCTTCGGTTAAGCAAAAAATAAAGCGGCATCATTAATCATCCAAATAGAAAAACAATATACGTGCCTCCACGCGACTCGTGTATCATGCGAGCAGGCGTGAGTTGATGGGACGCATGCAAGCAATCCGCCGCGCAGGCAAACCGGGAAGCATGCGTGCAGGTGTGTGAATTGACGGAGGCGTCCTCGCTACGCAGTGTCACCAGGAGGCGTGCGAGTACCTGTGTGAAACGACGGTAGGCATGCCAGCAGTCCGGTGTGCGGGCTCACCGGAAGGCGAGCCAACAGTTTGACTGCCGCCCGCCTCTCTCCCACTACTCCATATTAATGGTGCGCCTGAGCGGCCGCACCCCCCATCCTCGCCACACACACAATCCCCTCTCTCCGCTTGCATCCTTGACGTTGCTCTCAGTCATCAAAGCCGTCAGTGTACGAGGATGCCGCCGAAGCGCCTCATCGGACGGAGTGGTGACACCGGGGCTGCTAAAGGACCGGAGCACGGCGTGGAGATGGAGACAGAGGTTGCCGTCGTCGACGGCGTCGAGCTTCCACAGCTGGAGGCAGAGTTCCACACCGACTCTGGTGACGACTCCGATGACCACTCCGGCGACGACTCCGACGATGACGGACAACTGGTTAGTCATCTATACCCATCTATGTGTCAAATAGATCCCAGGGTTTCTCTGGTTACTCCTGCATCCCCGCTTTTTGGCATAGAAATCCTATTGTTATGTTCTCCCAATCCATGAAATCTGAGTAAGTTTCGTTAGATCCATGTAGTGTATTGATTGTTTGAATGGTACAAGTGATAAGTGATTAGTTGTTTCATCTGTGGAAATGATTTCTGCTAGTAATCCGACTAGGTTAGTGTTTGTGCTAATAATTCCTAGCCAGGACTTGACAATTGATTTTGAATGACCTACATATGTTTGTGCCATTATTTTCTTCAAGATTGGTCTGTACATAGACGAATGTCCTTAAAAATCCAACCATAATCTCTGGATATGTATAAATAAATAGCCATAAATTCCTAATCCTACTTCACGACATGTAATTGTTGATTTGATGCCAATTTTTGGCAACTGCCAAATGTTCGCTAGAGATTAGTTTGTAACCATTAATTTGATGCCACATTTTTTTACTATTTGTATAGGTGATGTCTGACGATGTGGACAGCAAGGATGAAGATGTCCAAAGGAGGTACAACAGGCAAATCCTGAGGGAGCTTTAAGCGAGAATGCATAACATGCGTATTAAGACCTGGAACGGCAGCTATCGATGCCCATTCTGCAACCACAAGCTTGATGACGCGTAGCAAAGTGTTCTGGCGCATGCAAGAGGATGGGTCGTTGGCTTCTTCAAGAAGAAGTATGCTCGCAGGGTGGAGCAGGGCGCATAAGCCGAGTACCTGGAGAAGCTTCGGGATCGTGCTGGCTTGTGAGATGAGATGTGGGATCGAACTATTGTATGCTTGAGCATGCTTAATGACGGTTGAAATATGCTTGTGTACGTGTATGCTTATTATCTATGTCTGAGTATGTTTAATCTATGTTTACTTATGTCCAACTGTGGGATATGGATGCAATCAGTTCGATTGATGGAATCTACCTCCGTCCTCGTTTATTGGTCCCCTTTGTAATTTGTGCTAAATGTTGACCAGAGATTTAACTAACAAAATGTTAGAGCCGATCAACAAAAGTTATATCGTTGGATGCGTATTTGATCATAGTGTTCAATGATATAATTTTTGGTGACATGCATAAACATTTCTTAGTCAAATATTTGGTCGAAATTTGGTAAAAATTACAGGGGGGACCAATAAACCAGGACGGAGGTAGTACGTCAATCACACACGGTTCCCAAAATTGGAACTGTGTGCAATGACTTTAATTTTGCCTGTTGCTTCAATCACACACGGTTCCCAAAATTGGAACCGTGTGCAATGGCTTTCGTTTTGCTTCTTGCGTCAATCACACACGGTTGGTCTAGCAAACCGTTGCCTCCAAAATTCTTTGTGGGACAGAAAACCCTCACCAACCAATTCAAAAAAGAAAAAAGAAAACCCTCGCCATCCCCACGTCACAAAACCCTCACCTCCACCCGCCACCCCATGCCTCTGGTCCCCATTCACACCTGCACAAGCTCCTCCGTGTCTATGCATGGTACCGCCTATCGCGGCGGTAAACACTTATCTCGCCACCTGCTGCCGCCAGGCTGCCGGCAAACCCCATCACATTTCACCACTTCTGCTTGCTGCCGCCTATCGCCATCGACTTTCTCGATGCTGCTCGCAGTCGACCCAGCTCCGCTCGGTTGGGGAGTCTACCATGCTGAGGTTTTTTTCTCATGGATGACAAGGTAACTAATTTAATGAGATATTATCTCATCTCTCATCCCAGTTCATCTGCCTCCTTTAATCACCCGGCGGAAATCATCGTGAATTCATTTTTATTCGTGCTGATATAAGGGTTTTCTTTCATTGATAGAGTGTACAGTGCGCCGACACATCAGGACCTTCCGACCTCCACCAGAGATTCCATCTCACTATACCAGATGACTTGAGCATGTGCACGGTATGTTCAATCTCACCCTAAATCGGTTGGCATGGCCTACTTTCCTGAAGATATTCTAAATATTGCTACATTTAGATAAAAGGTGCCACATGCACCATATACGTCAAAGGGGATTTCCCCCCCTCTTCTTTCTATATTAGGCAAATTAATGATGTATTGTTCTTTCGATTACTCTCATATTTCCATGACATCATGTTTACCCTATCTGTTTAATTATAGATTTTTGTCCTTTGATTTCAACTTCTGTACAGTTATTTCAATTTGGGCCCATATTTCCATGTTACCATATTTTCTTTAACAATCCTACCATTTTCTGCAGCGCATCCCTGGCTATGCAACAGATTATGTAGTGCAGAATTTTTCCCTTTACATAGATCAAGGCTGCACGGATGTCATACTGCACACAAACCATGGATTTACAATCGTTGCTACTGTATTACTTGATGAACGTGGTGACTCCTATTTTGGCGCTGGCTTTTGGAAAGAAATTTCTAAGTTTTATGTACTGAAAGCTGGCACTAAAATTGGACTGCACATAAAATGGCCTGGTAATGAGATATATGCTAACTTCCCCGACAAAATCATCTGTCCTGAGTTTGTTTGAAGTAAATTTTCTTTTCAACTATCTGCATGTTGACTTACCCAGCAATGTTAAATGAATTGTGTAGCATTTAAGCAACCAATTTTTATTCCCTTTTCTTACTATATTCCTACCTAATAACTTATAGTTACCAATACACTTTTCTATTGCCCTGTTTTAACTCAATATTCCCTATACTCTCATTTCTATCAGAAAGCGCCGCTGACAAGGAGACTTCGGAGGTGGAGAACGGGCCTGCCAACAAGCGGAGGCGGGGCAAGCTAGAACCCTATGGAACTTCACCTCCGGAACTTCATCCCAATCAAATGGGGCCAACAGTCATCATATCCAGGTGGTGGCGCCCCCTATGGAACTTCACCCCTCTCAACCTCATCGACACCCACGAGCTCTGCCATGGCTAGCGCAAAAGCTTGGATGCGTTCTTCAAGATCCTCGACAATCACCCTGGCCCAACCACTACAAGAAATATGTCAACTTATGACCACCACTATTGGTCACTGAAAGGTCACAAATTTCCATTTATGACCTTTTTGTGACCAAAAACAGAAGGTCAAAAGCTGGCTATCGTAAACTGACTATAGCGACCTTTCTTCTGGAATGGTCAAAGACTTTTACGACCAAAATATTCCTACTGTGGCGTTTTGGTCACTAGCAACCTCCCCAGGCCACGTAGGCATCCAGCATGGCAAGCTGATATGGCACAAGATTCAGCCCGGTCCAATTAGGTGTTTTACATGGGCCGAGCCCAACAATTCTAGATTTTTTCCAAGTCAATTCTTGTGGGCTACATGGTCCAAGCACAATATTTCAGCGCCTTTATTTTTGGGCCTTGGCCTTCTTACAATCATTTATTTTCTATTTTCAATCATTATATTTTAGCGCTGGTCCCACTAGTCATAATGCCATACAACGGTCCCACATGTCAAAAATTTCAAAAATGCTCAGATTTTATTCACAAGTGATTCCCACTGGTCAAGTTTCCATTTCACATCTTTTCAACATACATAATCACTATTTCAAACATACACTAGTCTTTTACAATCTGTTACAATATTACAAAGGTGCATCTTAAATTGTTCTCACTCATCAGATTGTTGATCAAGTAACACTACGTCTACTACAATCTGTAGATAGTCTATTACAACCCCAATATGCCTACTGTTACAATATTACATTATTTACAGTCTAACATAGAGACAACTCTTTGCTGAGTAGGGCTATACAGCTTCGAACTTCAAATTCCATAGACCTGGAGCTCCTGTAAAAGAGTGAACACATAGACTACCAGCATTAGATTATTAGATTATTCCTGGACTATCAAAAAATTATATATTGAAAGAGATCTCATAGAAATGTAGATTTACGGGCCAAATATATGATAAAGCAATAGATTCAGCCAACTTTAAAGACCTAGATGTTTGTGATGCATCTTCACAGAACCACAAGAACACTAGATATAGTATAATATGATTCTAGGAGACCACAAGAGCATCAATCAGCAGCAGGTATATAGCTAGCAAACTATCTACTAGACATCATTGACACTTGAACCATAACATGCATGTCCAGCACCGAAACAAAAAATGGGACCATAACATGCATGTCCAGCAAGGAAACAAAAAATGGGACAAGTACTAATGTTGTATAACATGTACAGGAAGGCCATCCAATGGTTTCAACCACATCCTAATAAACCAGCGACACTCTAATACTACTAATTACCAGCAGCGAATAAAATAGCCGAATGAGGCAACGACACTTGATCATCGACACAACAGTCAGCAAGGACTCAACCACGGCGCAAAAAGCATCAAAATCCTAACTAACCCATAAACTTGTCAGCATTTTGTCAGCTCACTCTTTCAATATATAACCCATAAACTAAACCATAAGCATTACATCATTTGCTAAACTTGTCAGCTAAAGAACTCTATCTTGAAAGGCCTGAAAGAAGATAACATAAGCACCAGAACACCCTAACCACCACCAATTCTCTTCATAGTTGATCTGATGTAAAAAAGTAAGCAATATGATACAGCAGCAGGCAAGTAGTATATATCACTCATGTAGCTATATAGGACTGATGAGTATATGAGCAGCAGCTATATAGGACTGATGAGTATATGAGCAGCAGCTATATAGGACTGATGATGCATGTACTACCTGGGAAAGAGCCACCACCAGCAGTTTGTTATAGTAGCAGGGTCAGTGAACTTTCCAAATATGGATTCAGCAAATGCATAGTGAGTTCACTTGTTAATTGGCTAGTTGAATTCTACTAATAACCTATAGAACAACTAAAACAGTGCTACTATATATAGACACGCAGCGTAGATGAGAAAAATGCTTCCACCTTGTTTCAACAGAACTTTATATGGGATAGGGCAGGTAATTTATGCATGCCTGACTCGAAAGGTTAAAAGCATGCCTTCACAAAACAAATGATCATGCATATGAACTAGATAGAAGAACGATCTTCATCCTAAGCAATTGTTTGCAGCAAACAGAAGGTTTAGAAAACTTATCCAGAAAGTGACAGGTGAATAACTGAATATGAGGTTACAAATGTCAAATAGAGTCGATGCAACATTCTTGGGATATATGTGATAGGGCAGACAGCACAAAATGCAGTTGGGGTGGAAAATTAAATCCACATTCAAGTTATTAGCTCGGGAACCATCGGTATCACTAAAATGTTGGACGAGTCATGGCTGGCTCGCTAATAAGGAGACCATAGTCTTCATGGCCATCACTCTTCTTGTGCTTCCATACACCTGCATGACAGATTTATATCAAAACTTGATACAAGAAGTGTTATACAAAAACTATTGGTGGAACAACAAATTTTGATAGGAAATGGAGTCAGACAGATAACAAGCTACCTGGGAAACAATGGGGATAAACAAAGAACAACAGGCCTAGGTTTAACAGAGAAATCCTACCATCAGTACAGAAATAACAGGGAGCAAACATCAATGAACAATATGGAAAAAGTTAGAAATTACATGATTTTACAGTTACAATTTATAAGGTAGCAACTAGCAGCAAGCACAAGCAGCATTAGCTAGCAGTAGCAGCTAGCAGCAAGCAGCAACAGCAAGCACACGGCAGCACCTAGCAAAATCAATAAGCCAGGAACCAAAGCAAGCAGCTAAAGCAGCAGCTAGCAACCAAACCACCAGCAGCACCACCACCAGCAGCCAGCAAGCAAACTAAGTAAGACTAGTCTACTTCACTTACAGTCAACTACTCAAGCAGGTACATTACAGGCCGATAAAGTACAGAGCAGAGCAGCAGAGCATGCCCAACTTTGAGCATGCCAGACAAGAAGAGAAGAAGAGGACGGGGCTCACCTGCCTGAAGAAAAGAAGAGCTCGGGGCAGACGAGGTCGTAGAACAGCAGCCTGCGGTGCAGGGGAGAGCCTGACAGGAAGATCCGGCGGCGTGGGGAGGAGGAGAGGAAGATCCGGCGGCGCGGGGAGGGGGGCGTGCGGCTGCCGGCGGCGTGAGATCCACACCTGGGCGTGAGATCTTCGTCGTTCCCCGGCTTACCTAGGCGAGAAAAGCACCAAATCAGCGTCAGATCTGGCGAAAGAGGAAAACAAACCGGATCCAGAATGAGGAGAACGGGCGAGAGCGTCCTTACCCTTCGGTCAGGCGGACGCTTGATGAGGCGGATGTTGTCCTTGACACATGCTGCCATGGAGATCCGACGGGTTGCGGCACATGTTGAGGTACGGTGGGAAGGGAGGTGGCTTGGGGTGGCAATGCTGCTTGTGGTGGGGAAGGGAGGGGTCTGGGTGGCGATGCGGTGAGGAAGGGCGCAGGGAGGCCATGGATGCAGTGAGGAAGGGCTCGTCGGTGGAGCCCCTCCCCCACCGCGGGGCCGGGTGCGGGTCACCTCCCACGAAAGGAGACATAGACGAAGCCGGCGCGGACATGGATGGGACTCGGACGCGCGGCGGAGGTGGTTGCCAAGGCGGGCGCGGAGACGGTGTGGGTCGCCGGGATTCGTGGCGTGGAGGAGGCGCCGTGAGGAGGGGAGGAGGAGAGGGCAAGGGAAGGATGGCGCTGCCGCCGGCGACGGGAAGAGAGAGAGAGAGGGAGGCGGCGTCGATCTGGATCGGGGAGAGAGAGAGGAAGGAGGCGGCGTCGATCTGGATCCAGAAGGAGGAGTGGTGTGCGGCGGCGGTGGGAGGTTGTGTTAGGACTAGTTTTTTTAGAAGTGTTAGGGCTAGGTGGGTGAGAGGGTGGGGGCGAGGGCTACCGTTGGATCCACGAGCATCCAACGGTGCTTGATGCATGATCCGCGTGAGATGGCTATGGCCCAATCAGAACGCAGTACGCGTGTATAACGTTATGACCATTTAGTATTGGACGTTATGACCATTCAAAATTGGTCGTGGTCAAATAAAAATAAAGTGTAAAATCATGTCACCATTTTAATTTTTATGTTTTGAGTGTCCAAAATGAATTTTTTTGTGAAGAGGCTATCAAATATTTGCACGAGGTGCATCTTGGAATTCCAAACAATGTTGTCTAAGAGAGTTTTCATTTTCTTTGCACGGAAAATTCATTTTTTATTTTTCGAGTGCCCGAAATGAGGTTTTTTGTGAAGAACCTACCAAATAATTATTGCAAAATAGCACCAAATAATTTTTCTAAAATACTAGGCCATATTTAATGCACAATTGACCAAATGGTTGGATGTAAAAAGTTTTCATCCACCTCTGGTGAAAAAGACAAATTTCCGCCGATTCAGCTCGAAGCGGGTCAAATTTGAACTGCAGCTACCTCATAGTTTGCTCTTTATTTTTTTCAAAAAATCATTTCTAGGTACATAAGTATCTATTTAATCATAGAAACACCAAAAAAATTCCAAGAGTCAACCACTAGCTAGGAACGGTCAAGCCCGCCGTTTTGACCGCATTTTGAAACGGGCATAAAAAATTCAAAAAAAATCAAAAAATTGGAAAACCTTCGCATTGTGTCATTATATGTGACCAAGTTTCCAGGAAAAATAATAAACTTGTAATACGGTAATTATTTTAAAAAAGTGTTCTTAGAAATGAGCTATCATGCGTGAAGATTCATGGCTTTCAAGCTAAATGATCAATCTTATGGCCACATTCATGGCATAGTTTGTTCAAATGATCGCATATTGTGCACGAGGGTGCATCTTGGAATTCCAAACAATATTCCCTAAGGAATTTTTCATTTTCTTTGCACGGAAAAATCATTTTTCATTTTCCGAGTGCTCAAAAGGAGGTTTTTTGTGAAGGAACTACCAAATAATTGTTGCAAAATTGCACCAAATCATTTTTTTAAAATACTAGGCCATATTTAATGCATAATTGACCAAATGGTTGGGTGTAAAAAGTTTTGATCTACCTCTGGTGAAAAAGACAAATTGTCGTCGATTCAGGTGGAAACGGGTCAAATTTGAACTGTAGCTGCCTCATAGTTTTCTCTTTATTTTTTCAAAAAATCATTTCTAGGTACATAAGTATCTATTTAATCATAGGAACACCAAAAAAATTCCAAGAGTCAACCACTAGCTAGGAACGGTCAAGCCCGTCGTTTTGACCGCATTTTGAAACGGGCATAAAAAATTCAAAAAAAAATCAAAAAATTGGAAAACCTTCACATTGTGTCATTATATGTGACCAAGTTTCCAGGAAAAATAATAAACTTGTAATACGGTAATTATTTTAAAAAAGTGTTCTCAGAAATGAGCTATCATGCGTGAAGATTCATGGCTTTCAAGCCAAATGATCAATCTTATGGCCACATTCATGGCATAGTTTGTTTAAATGATCTCATATTGTGCACGAGGGTGCATCTTGGAATTCCAAACAATGTTGCCTAAGGAAGTTTTCATTTTCTTTGCACGGAAAATTCATTTTTCATTTTCTGAGTGCTCAAAAGGAGGTTTTTTTTGTGAAGGAACTACCAAATAATTGTTGCAAAATTGGACCAAATCATTTTTATAAAATACTAGGACATATTTAATTCACAATTGACAAAATGGTTGGGTGTAAAAGTTTTTGATCCAACTCTCGTGAAAAAGACAAATTGCCGTCGATTCAGCTGGAAGCGGGTCAAATTTGAACTGCAGCTGCCTCATAGTTTGCTATTTATTTTTTCAAAAAATCATTTCTAGGTACATAATTATCTATTTAATCATAGAAACACCAAAAAAATTCCAAGAGTCAACCACTAGCTAGGAACGGTCAAGCCCGCCGTTTTGACCGCATTTTGAAACGGGCATAAAAAATTCAAAAAAAATCAAAAAATTGAAAAACCTTCGCATTGTGTCATTATATGTGACCAAGTTTCCAGGAAAAATAATAAACTTGTAATACGGTAATTATTTTAAAAAAGTGTTCTTAGAAATGAGCTATCATGCATGAAGATAAATGGCTTTCAAGCCAAATGATCAATCTTATGGCCACATTCATGGCATAGTTTGTTCAAATGATCTCATATTGTGCACGAGGGGGCATCTTGGAATTCCAAACAATGTTGCCTAAGGAAGTTTTCATTTTCTTTGCACGGAAAATTCATTTTTCATTTTCCGAGTGCCCAAAAGGAGGTTTCTTTGTGAAGGAACTACCAAATAATTGTTGCAAAATTGGACCAAATCATTTTTATAAAATACTAGGACATATTTAATTCACAATTGACAAAATGGTTGGGTGTAAAATTTTTTGATCCAACTCTCGTGAAAAAGACAAATTGCCGTCGATTCAGTTGGAAGCGGGTCAAATTTGAACTGCAGCTGCCTCATAGTTTGCTATTTATTTTTTCAAAAAATCATTTCTAGGTACATAATTATCTATTTAATCATAGAAACACCAAAAAAATTCTAAGAGTCAACCACTAGCTAGGAACGGTCAAGCCCGCCATTTTGACCGCATTTTGAAACGGGCATAAAAAATTCAAAAAAAATCAAAAAATTGGAAAACCTTCGCATTGTGTCATTATATGTGACCAAGTTTCCAGGAAAAATAATAAACTTGTAATACGGTAATTATTTTGAAAAAGTGTTCTTAGAAATGAGCTATCATGCGTGAAGATTCATGGCTTTCAAGCCAAATGATCAATCTTATGGCCACATTCATGGCATAGTTTGTTCAAATGATCTCATATTGTGCACGAGGGTGCATCTTGGAATTCCAAACAATGTTGCCTAAGGAAGTTTTCATTTTCTTTGCACAGAAAATTCATTTTTCATTTTCCGAGTGCCCAAAAGGAGGTTTTTTTGTGAAGGAACTACCAAATAATTGATCATTTTTATAAAATACTAGGACATATTTAATTCACAATTGACAAAATGGTTGGGTGTAAAATTTTTTGATCCAACTCTCGTGAAAAAGACAAATTTCTGCCGATTCAGCTGGAAGCGGGTCAAATTTGAACTGCAGCTGCCTCATAGTTTGCTATTTATTTTTTCCAAAAATCATTTCTAGTTACACAAGGACCTATTTAATCATAAATACATGGTTTGGTGGCGATACGTTGAGGTTTGGGCGGTGGCCGAGGGCCCCAACTCTAGAGCGCGTAAACTCGCATGCCCGCCGCATGATCACCTCGTGACCGTGGCGTTGCCATGTGTTCTGGGTGGCCTAGGCATGTCTAGTGGGTTGGGCACTCCCTAGGTTGGTGCTAGGAAGAAAATTACAACATAAGATTCTCACGAGGAGACCGATCGATGCTCAAACATGAATTAGCAGCCAAGTGTTTGATTAGCGGTACGGGAAATGTACATAGCTAATGGGCGTGAGTTTTGGCTGAGGATGATCAGTTACTAAGAAGACCATCTTCACAAATTTTCAGCTCAAAAGGAGGATCCTAGGTGGTACTTGCTTTGCAAACCACCACACTGGACATAAATACGAATGTTGAAGCTCGGCTCAAAATAATGAATGGATTGAGCTGGCATTTGGTGGAGGATGGTTATTTGGGCATAGGAAAGCACTGTAGAAAATGGATACTATTTGGACATGCCAAAGTGGTACTTCCTTCACAAAGTGCTGCTCTGAACAGAATAGGAAAATGAATATTTTTGAATTAGTTTTGAACTAGGCAAGGAAGGTTTTTACATATTTGACGAACATATGACCCAAAGAATTTATGAGATTTTTTTGGGAATTTTGGGAATGACAGAAATATAGGTTGCTTCACAACCTAGGGCAAAAATTGCCACATGGACATGACACATAGGCAAAACTGATGAGGTGGCGCCTAGTCATAGCAACCCACCACAATTTACAAGGCTATGACCATCTATATTGGTCGTTAACAACTAGAAATAAGGCAGCGGACTAGCGCTGTTAGCTTTATGACCATTTCAGGTAAGGAAATTATGACCTTTCTGACCAAAATGGTCGCAATGGTTTAGGGTTTGGAGCCCCTCGAACAGCTTTTGACCAATTGGTCTCAAATGGTCATAAATCTATGATCAATTCTTCCAGGGTCACTGACAGAAGGTCATAAGTTGACATATTTCTTGTAGTGAACCAGAGGCCGTAGAATGGGCAAGTTCTGTTCCAACGGCAGGGACCGAGCCAAGCTTGATGACTGGTTCGGATCCCCTGCCCTAGATCAGCTCGAGGAGCTCACTTTTGATGATGGGCATATGCACTCGCTGCCAACGTCCACGCTCCGCCTCGCGCCCACGTTGCACGTCGCCAAGTTTTGGAACTGCCCCCCCTTAATGAAGCGCCCGCTCTTATTCTACCACGACTGAAGCACCTCGAGCTCGTCGCCATCTACCTCTCAAACGATGACATGGAGCGCCTGCTCCGTGGCTGTACGCACTTGAGTACCTTCGTCTTCAGGCGATCAATGGGTTGAGTACATTCAACATCACCTCCATGACTCTCTGAACTATTTACGTGTGTTGCTGGTTCGGCAGGAAGACATCACAAGATGTGTACCACGGTATGGTCATTGAGGACACACCTGCACTTGAGAGATTACTTGTACTCGATCAAGTAGGTCCAACAAGAATCAATGTCATTTCTGCGCCGAAATTGACAGTGTCGGGCTACTCATCTGACCAATACTCTGAACTTCTTATTGGATCCACACCCGTTCAGGTACAACAGCCGCCTTCTACTTCTCCTTCTACAAATTAACATTATTTCTAATTTTGAAGATGTTTGTTCATCTGTCATTCAAAAAATGATTCCGACAAGCCTGACCGCGAAACTGCGCATAGTGAAGGTCTTGGCACTAGAATCTATCGGCCCCAACCTGGAGCAAGTTGTCACTTTTCTGGGATGCTTTCCATGCCTGGAGAAGCTATATATCGAGGTGATGTTCCTTTCCTGTTAAATGTTAACCATAACGGAGTTCAATTTGTGACACCTTTTTCCAAGTTTACAATGACAATGTACTACGAATTCTGAAGGATTCTTTTGGAGGATTTCAGTACATACATGTCTCCTTTTCCGAGTTTACAATGACAATGCTTGATCCATATGGTTACAATCCATATGAATTTCTCCTTTTGATTCATCTGTACTAGTTTTCTTAGGGAACTTCTCATCCACTCCAACATCTTGTGAAGATGGAAGATGGCATGTTAATGCCCATGTTAATCATGTCAGATCGAAGATGGCACGTTAGTGCATTTTACAAATCCTGCAAACCAAATAGGCCTGTAGTAGTGTCAAAGCTGCATCTAGGCACTAACACATTTTCTTCTTTCGCAGATGAGATTAGGCCCAGTGGTGGATAATGTGATAATATATAGCAATCACGTCGAATGCCTAGATCTGCATCTCTCAGAAATTACTTTGAACTCCTACCGAGGGATCTTACCAAAGATTACATTCGCTAGGTTATTTGCTGTTAGAGCAAGGGTGCTTAAGGTAATGAGGTTTGCCCTACATTTATTTCAGAAAAATGAATGGTTTGTTGATCAGCGCCGGCGCCCACGGCAGAATGGAATAGGCTCCAAAAATGCTGAATTTCATTTTGAAACTTCAGATGACAGAGTAATCGAAACACATCGTGTCAACCCCATACATCACTTCTTAGTGGCTGACCCCTTTGCAAAAGTTGTGAGGTTTCGAAACCAGACTTAGAAGTGGTAATATTAGTTTGAACCTCTCTGATATCCATGTTCAGAAGATCAACGCAAGCGTTTGCACCTGATGAGCTGAATTTCATTTCTAATATCAGTTTGAACCTTGTAATCTTCGAATTTGAGCCATATAACTCTGGAATTTGAACCTTGTAATATTTCAAGCCTTTGTTGTAGAATCATTGAAATGGCATCGTATGAGACTCGTATATTGGTAGCACTATTTTGAACTTGATATGCAATGGTCTTAGATTTTATTTTATTAACCATTCTCGAATCTGTTTACCTTGTCGATGTCACAGCACACGATTTGTATAGCTAACTCGATTGCGATCTTGGAAATTATCGCTGAAAGGATCAAGAAGAGGTGTCTAGAGGGGGGGTGAATAGACCCTCAACACACAAAGTTGGCAGTTTTTGAGTTTTTCAAGTTTAGGTGGAGTTTAACCACAAGTTTAACCATTCACAATACATATCAAGCAAGCATGCAAAGAGTATATGGGCAGCGGAAAGTACAGCATGAAACTTGCAACAAAGTAAAGGGATGGATTGGAGTGAGCAAACACAATTGGAGACACGGATGTTTTTGGCATGGTTCCGATAGGTGGTGCTATCGTACATCCATGTTGATGGAGACTTCAACCCACAAAGGGTAACGGTTGCACGAGTCCACGGATGGCTCCATCCACGAAGGGTCCACGAAGAAGCAACCATGTCTATCCCACCATGGCCATCGCCCATGAAGGACTTGCCTCACTAGGGTAGATCTTCAGGAAGTAGGCGATCTCCTTGCCCTTACAAACTCCTTGGTTCAACTCCACAATCTTGACGGAGGCTCCCAAGTGACACCTAACCAATCTAGGAGACACCACTCTCCAAAAGGTAATAGATTGTGTGTTGTTGATGAACTCCTTGCTCTTGTGCTTCAAATGATAGTCTCCCCAACACTCAACTCTCTCTCATAGGATTGGTTTGGTGGAAAGAAGATTTGAGTG
Organism: Triticum timopheevii; assembly: GCA_963921465.1. Lineage (NCBI taxonomy): Eukaryota > Viridiplantae > Streptophyta > Magnoliopsida > Poales > Poaceae > Triticum > Triticum timopheevii. The sequence continues at coordinate 356,864,481 of OY997274.1, read as the reverse complement.
GAAAGCAACTTGGGGAAGGCTAGAGATCAAGATTCATATGGTTGGATTGGAATATCTTGGCCTCAACACATAAGTAGGTGGTTCTCTCTCGAAAAATGAATGCTGGAAGTGTAGGCACATTCTGATGGCTTCCCTCACGAATAAGGAGTGGGTGGAGGGGTATATATAGCCTCCACACAAAATCTAACCGTTACACACAATTCACCAAACTCGGTGGGACCGAATCAGAAAACTCGGTCGGACCGATTTAGTTCATAATGTGACTATTAGGCATTTCGGTGGGACCGATATGATCAACTCGGTGGAACCGATGTGCAAGGGTTAGGGTAAAACCTCATCTCGGTTTGACCGATTACACAACTCGGTGGGACCGATTTGGTAACAAGCAAAACAGAGAATCAGTCAGACAAACTCGGTGTGACCGACTACATATTCTCGGTGAGACCGAAAATATTGCAATTGACAATAGGGAGTTTGCAAGCCCATCTCTGTGAGACCGAGATCCCATCGGTCAGACCGAAGTGACTAGGGTTTCTGGCAGTGGCTATGTCAAATGAACTTGGTCGCGCCGGATGGATCAAATCGGTGGGGCTGATTTTGACTTTTGGTTCGGGACATACGTGGATATGAGAAAGTGGTTGAGGGCTTTGGAGCATATCACTAAGCTCTTTGAGCAAGCAAGCCATTAAGCAACACCTCATCCCCTTTTAATAGTATTGGCTTTCCTATGGACTCAATGTGATCTTGGATCACTGAAATAGAAAATGTAGAGTCTTGAACTTCAGAGCTTGAGCCAATCCTTTGTCCTTAGCATATTGAAGGGGTTCCACATCCTCTTGTCCATGCCACTCCACTGTTGGACTTATCTGAAATACACTAGACAAAAGTATTAGTCCAACAAGAGATATGTTGACATTAATTACCAAAATCACCCAGGGAGCACTTGTGCTTTCAATCTCCCCTTTTTGGTAATTGATGACAACATACATCAAAGCTTTAGATAAAGATTATAGAGAAAGGCAGATAAAGCTTTGGAAGGACACGTAACATGCACAGGCTTCTCCGACATGTATGCAATCATGTAAATATGGAACGTAAGATCATGTGAGTGCATAATCATGACAGAGCAAGCAATGTGTTACATGTATCTTGGCTATATGCATCAGAGCAAATGGTGTGAGTAGGAGAAAGTACTTTCATGCTCATGAGTCCTTCTTGCAAACAATATATATATCATCAAGAGATCCTCATGCACATGAGTGAGATGCATATACTTAGCTTGTGGTCTTGAGCTAGCTTTGGAAGAGATGAACCTAAGAAAACAAGGTTAGACAACACAGAGACATCTACTATGCAGAGCAAGAGCAGTAGACCACAAGAGTACTAAGATTTGGGATGACATGTATAGAGTGAGTACTAGGTACTCTATTTGAGTGCAGACATGTCCCCAAAAGGTAAAGATATGCAATAAATTCAAAGATTACCTTCCGTTAGATGTCTTGCTCCCCCTGAATCTTATATGGGATATTGGGAGAAGATAGGGAATGGAAAATCAGAGCAAAGCCAACACACAAACAAAACATAAACAACATGAACATGTCTTTCCCCTCTAAAGACATGTAACTTCTTTCCTCTTTGAATACCAAGCAACTGGGGTCTTTCTATGATGTGATAATTTATCTCTCTTTTCCCCCTTTTGATATGATTAAGCTTTGATGTGAGCTCTCTCCCCCTTTGCCATCAATTTCCAAGAAGGGTCTTCTGGAGTGTGATTCAAAATAGGTTTGGTCCTTGAGTCACATGGCAAAGTAGCAGGGAAAAATAAAGTGTTGTTTAGAGGAAAAGAATTATCGCGTGGAGCTGAAACAAAATGTGCAGGAAGCAAATGACAAAGTGTTTTCTCAGCATTGAAATCGGCTACACCGAGTTGTTTCCTTCGGTGGCACCGAAAAGTTTCGGTTTGACCGAAAGAGGCAAGTCGGTTTGTCCGAATTCATCACAGAGAGAAAGCACTAGTCACCTCAGCTCACTAAGCAAATAAGATCTCACAAGGATTTGCAATGAATTAACTAAAGGATTTGCAAGGAATTGGATGCAGAGAAATGCAGAACAGAAATAAAAGAGAAGAAATCTAGATGAAGTTTTTTTGAAAGGGAAAATAAATATGCACGTGACAAATGCGAGAACAAGGAAAACCACTAGAGAACTTCATCTAGAATTGGTCGGCGACAAAGTCACCTATGTTAGAGTATATTGACTTAGGAGTCAAGTGAGACACTTGATCATAGGTCATACTCATCATTTAAGCACAAAATGGGGTTGCCATTTTCATTTAAGCACTTTGATGTATTCTCATCTTGTTGAGCTGCTTTGACCCATGACTTGGGGTAAAGCTTCTCTAAGATGGAATAATATACCTTGGGTGGTGCTGTTGATCTTGATCATGTAGTTGAACTTGTGTGGGATGCTCAATGTTGATGTAGTTCATTTGGAGCACCACTTGTAATTGGAGTATATCTACCTACATGGATTAGATTTGCAAGGAAGAGCACTTGTGTATCCAAAATGACAATCGTAAATTTTGACATAGGAATTTGTCGAAGGATATATTTGAAGGGTTTCATGCTTCCTTGTCTTCAACCAACGTAAAATAGAGACTTTGTGATGTAGAGATTTCTCAAGATGTGAGTGAGTTGCAATCTCATAGATTTGATTCATCCAAGTGTCTACAAGGGTTAGATAACATGGAAGGTGCAAATATATTCAAGACATAAGATTATCATCATAAAAGAAGTATCAAGGATTAGTCATAGGATTATGTCTTGCATGTATCCAAATGGAGTACCTACTCCAAGTTTTAAGCATCAATGATGTTCAATTCACCTCTCAACCTGCAAAACACTTTCTCATCAAGTGGTTTAGTGAATATATCCGCCAATTGCTTGTCGGTACGAACATGCTTAAGGTTAATATCACCTTTAGCAACATGATCTCGAATGAAATGATGATGATCTTAAATGTGCTTAGTTCGAGAATGTTGCATGGGATTGTGAGCAATCTTAATAGCACTTTCGTTGTCACAAAGCAAAGGAACATGTTTCACATATATCCCATAATCTTTAAGAGTTTGGGTCATCCAAAGTAATTGGGCACAACGTGAACCAGTGGCAATGTATTCCGCTTCGGCGGTGGATAAGGATACCGAGTTTTGTTTCTTGGAGGACCAAGACACAAGGGATCTACCAAGAAATTAACAAGTACCCGAAGTGGACTTTCTATCAACCTTGTCTCCGACATAGTCCGAATCGGAGTAGCCAACAAGATCAAAGGAAGACCTCTTAGGATACCAAATGCCAAAATTTGGTGTATGTATTAAGTATCTCACTATCCTTTTCACAGCCTTAAGATGACATTCTTTAGGGGCCTCTTGATATCGTGCACACATGCACACACTTAGCATAATATCGGGACGAGAGGCACATAGATATAAAAATGAACCAATCATAGAGCGGTAAACTTTTTGATCAACGGGTTCACCGTCTTTAGTCAAGTCAAGATGTCCACTAGTAGGCATGGGTGTACTCATACCTTTGCATTCCTCCATATTGAACTTCTTGACAAGTCCTTGGTGTACTTTGTTTGAAAGACAAAGGTACCTTCCTTAGTTTGCTTGATTCGCAAACAAAGAAAGAACTTGAGTTCACTCATCATAGACATCTCAAACTTCTCCGACATAAGTTCCAAACTTCTCACTAAAATGAGGGTTAGTTGATCCAAATATAATATCATCAACATAAATTTGGCACACAAATAATTATCCATTAACCCTTTTAGTGACAGGAGTAGAATCATTTTTTTCCAATCTCAAAGCCTTTTTCAATAAGGAACTTGGTCAAGCATTTATACCACGCTCTAGGAGCTTGTTTAAGACCATAAAGAGCTTTGTGAAGTTTGTAAACATGATTGGGTTTCTTAGGATTAACTAAGCCGGGAGGTTGTTTAACATAAACTTCCTCCTCAATTTCACCATTTAGAAAAGCACTTTTAATGTCCATTTGGTATAAAGTGATATCATGGTGATTAGCATAGGCAAGTAATATGCGAATGGACTCAAGTCTAGCAACGGGGCATATGTCTCACCATAGTCCATACCTTTGACTTGAGTGTAGCCTTGGGCGACGAGACGTGCTTTGTTGTGAACTACTTGTCCATCTTCATCTTGCTTGTTGCAAAACACCCATTTGGTACCAATGATGTTATGGTTGTTGTCGGGCTTCTCGACAAATGTCCACACTTGGTTTCTCTCAAAGTTGTGTAGTTCTTCATGCATGGCATTTATCCAATCCGGATCTTCCAATGCTTCTTCAATGTTCATGGGTTCAATGCTAGATATGAATGAATAATGTTCACAAAAATTAGCCAAACGAGATTTAGAGAGAGTGATTCTCCCGGTTTGGATATCATTGTTGATTTGCTCAACGGGATGGTCTCTAGCAACTCTTGCTCGAACTCGTGAGAGATTTTGCTTTGATCGGGGTGGAACATCTTCTTCATCATCTTGTTCTTCTTCTTGGCCTTCTTCATTGTTGACGTCGTCGTTCTCTCGTTGTGGTGGAGAAGGAGGTTGATGCGGTTCATCTTGGTGTACTTCCTCATTTTCTTCATCTTGGTGTGTCCCACATTGTTGTAGACACGGTAAGTGTGAGAGTTTGAGTCATAACCAAGTAAGGAAACCATCATGAGATTTGGGAGCAAATTTAGAACGACGATGCTTATTAAGAATGTAGCACTTTGATTCGAATACTCGAAAGTATCCAACTTGGGGTTTGTTACCGGTGAGTAGCTCATATGCCGTCTTGCCGAGTAGCTTGTGAAGATACAAGCGATTTGTCGCATGACAAGCTGACTCAACCGCTTCCGCCCAAAAGTGCTTTGGCGTCTTGTAATCTTCAAGCATCATTCTTGCCATTTCGATGAGCGTCCGATTCTTCCTCTCAACAACTCCATTTTGTTGAGGTGTGTGTGTAGCCGAGAAGTCATGTGAAATCCCTTCTTCATCAAGAAAGGTGTCCACATTGGCGTTCTTGAACTCTGTTCTGTTGTCGCTGCGAACCTTCTTGATCTTCACTTCAAATTGATTTTGGGCCTTCCTAGCGAAGTTTTTGAAGATCTTTTGGACCTGTGATTTATCATAGAGAAAGAACACCCACGTAAATATTGAAAAATCATCAACTATAACTAGACCAAATGAGTTTCCACCGAGACTTTTGTAGGCGTTGGGACTGAAGAGATCCATGTCAAGTAGCTCGAGCGGTCTCCTTGTGGTCATGATGTTCTTCACGGGGTGGTTTCCTCCAACATGTTTTCCTGCTTGGCAAGTGCTGCAAAGTCTATCCTTATCAAATATGACATCTTTAACACCAAGGATATGATCTCCTTTAATAAGCTTGTGAAGGTTTTGCATGCCCACATGACCTAACCGCCAATGCCGCAACCAGCCTTTAGAAGATTTAGCAATTAAGCAAGTTCTAGGTAGCCTTTTTAGTGAAATCAACAATGTATAGATCACCTTTCCGTATACAGGTAACGACCATTTTATGATTCTCTCTACAAAACACTTGGCAATCTACTTTGGTAAATAGGACATTGAAACCAAAGTCAGCTAGTCTAGAAACAGAAAGCAGATTATAGCCAAGAGATTCAACGAGCATGACATTTTGTATGGAGCTATCATGTGAGATGGCCACCTTACCGAGGCCAACCACCTTACCCTTTGATTTATCACCAAAGGTGACATACTTTCGAGGGTTGTCGTTTTCAGCAAGCTCACAAAACATATCTTTATCTTCGGTCATGTGATAGGTACATCCACTATCAAGGACCCATTCCTTTCCTCCTACCATGTATCCTCAAAGATTCTCCATAAGACCAAAGTGTCTCATTGCATCATCAAGATCATAATCACTATCATCATCCTCATCATAGTATCCATGTTCAACATCGTCATGTGGTGGATCAATTCTTAGAGAGGGTGATTCATTAGATAAATGATTTTGAAAATGATCTTATTTATGAATTCTAATAGCTTCGGAAATAATATTGCTAATAATTCCAACATCTCCTTTGGCACACATAAGATTTGTAAGCTCAAAAAGGCAATCGCCAAACTTAGGATCATTGGAATTCATCTTACTCAAGGCAATAGACTTGTGTAGAATCTCATCTAGATTTTGCAAGGAATAATTTGGAAATCATTCCTCAAGAAATCTCCATATAGTGTAGGCACAATTAAGAGTAGGCAAGCAACCAATCAAGTTTCTAGGCAAACCTCTAGTGATAAGATTAACAGTTCTAAGATTGCGAATCATGTCAATGGACTCATCAAGAGTACGATGCATAGGATCAACATGAGGTGCACAAGGGCTAGTAATGTACTTGTTCAAATGATATTCATTAAAAATCACAAGCATCTCATTTTTCCACTCATGAAAGTACTCTCCATCAAGTATAGGCACTCTATGTCTAAGACTCCCCAAAGTAGACTCATCCATCTTCCTCCAATGGTGTTTAAACCAAAGCAATGGAGACCAATGATCTGATACCAATTGAAAGGATCGAGAAGAGGTGTCTAGAGGGGGTGAATAGACCCTCAACACACAAAGTTGGCAGTTTTTGAGTTTTTCAAATTTAGGTGGAGTTTAACCACAAGTTTAACCATTCACAATACATATAAAGCAATCATGCAAAGAGTATATGGGCAGCGGAAAGTAAAGCATGCAACGTGCAAGAAAGTAAAGGGATGGGATTGGAGTGAGCAAACACAATTGGAGACACGGATGTTTTTGGCGTGGTTCCGATAGGTGGTGCTATCGTACATCCACGTTGATGGAGACTTCAACCAACAAAGGGTAACAGTTGCGCGAGTCCACGGAGGGCTCCACCCACGAAGGGTCCACGAAGAAGCAACCTTGTCTATCCCACCATGGCCATCGCCCATGAAGGACTTGCCTCACTAGGGTAGATCTTCACGAAGTAGGTGATCTCCTTGCCCTTACAAACTCCTTGGTTCAACTCCACAATGTTGACGGAGGCTCCCAAGTGACACCTAACCAATCTAGGAGACACCACTCTCCAAAAGGTAATAGATGGTGTGTTGTTGATGAACTCCTTACTCTTGTTCTTCAAATGATAGTCTCCCCAACACTCAACTCTCTCTCATAGGATTGGATTTGGTGGAAAGAAGATTTGAGTGGAAAGCAACTTGGGGAAGACTAGAGAGCAAGATTCATATGGTTGGATTGGAATATCTTGGCCTCAACACATGAGTAGGTGGTTCTCTCTTAGAAAACAAATGCTGGAAGTGCAGGCATGTTCTGATGGCTTCCCTCATGAATGAGGAGTGGGTGGAGGGGTATATATAGCCTCCACACAAAATCTAATCGTTACACATAATTCACCAAACTCGGTGGGACCAAATCAGAAAACTCGGTCAAACCAATTTAGGTCATAATGTGATCGTTAGGCATTTCGGTGGGACCGATATGATCAACTCGGTGGAACCGATGTGCAAGGTTAGGGTAAAACCTCATCTCGGTTTGACCGATTACACAACTCGGTGGGACCGATTTGGTAATAAGAAAAACAGAGAGTCAGTCAGACAAACTCGGTGTGACCGATTACATATTCTCGGTGAGACCGAAAATATTGCAATAGATAACAGGGAGTTTGCAAGCCCATCTCGGTGAGATCGAGATCCCATCGGTCAGACCGAAGTGACTAGGGTTTCTGGCAGTGGCTATGTAAAATGAACTCGGTGGCGCCGGATGGATCAAATCGGTGGGGCCGAGTTTGACTTTTGGTTTGGGACATATGTGGATATGATAATGTGGTTGAGGGCTTTGGAGCATATCACTAAGCACTTTGAGCAAGCAAGCCATTAAGCAACACCTCATCCCCTTTGAATAGTACTAGTTGACCCATTGCGCCAAATGGTGCAGAGACCTGCTGAAGACATGTTGTCAATGAAAATAGTTTCATGCTGCAAGAATCTTCAACTAAATCATGCTATTTTGTAAACATGTTTATTACATTGTTAAATAATAGTCTAGGAAAAGGGAAATTTTGAATAATATGAATATGTTCAATTTGAAAATATGGCCACTATAATGAGAGAGTAAAGTTGGCATGATTGTATTTTTTAGCAAGTTTGAAAACATGGTTATCATGATGAGAAACCTGGCCATGCATATATTTCCTACAAAAAAGAGAGGGGGAAAGATAAGAAACCTAAGAAAAAAACATGTCTTTGTTGTGCATATAGGGAGATATAGGGATCAGGAGGTATTAGAATAGCCCATATATTATTTAGCCCAGCCCACGTAGAGCGATGTCTGTGGCCCGTGAGGAGCTAAATATGAAGCGGCAGGGGGCGGAGCCAGCAAAGACTTTCTATCCCCTTCCTTTCTTTCTCGGTTCCTCAGCTGGATGACAGAGGCGTTTCGTCAGCCGCGACTGGTGCGATTTCTTACCTCTTTTGATTTCGAATTTGTCTGCATGCATGGATTTACTTTCCATCTATCTCTATCTTGCATCTTCCTTCTCTTTTGTGGCGATTCCCACCCCTTTTGGCTCGTTTTCTAGGCATTATAGATCATGTGCTGTGATCCTTTCTGTTTAGGGATGCACTCATATGGAAGTAAATTTATGGTTATTTATAAGCTGCCATTGTTTTGATTGACAATCGATGGTGTCGTAGGTCAGTGCAACGGTTGAGCATGAGGGGATCTCGAACTGAGCCTGTGGATATGAGTTCTGATGGAAGCATCGACAGTGGCTCTGACGAAAACTCAGAGCAGCTCAGATGATTCGGTGATAGCTCCTCTTATGAAGGAGCGTCCATGAGCTCCGATGGAGTGGTGTACATGAGCTCTGATGGATGGCGGAACATAGGTGATAGGCGGTACTTTACCCGTAGACGCTAGCTCTTGCAAGAATTGTACGGGAGTCGTCCTCGATGGGACTTCCCGAATGACCACACTAGGGAATTCTACCGTACTCCGTGCATCTATGGTTGTTGATCCAGCGGAGCCTACCCAAAGATTTAGACCGCATTGTAGGAAGTGGGTGATACGTTTTTGTATTCCTATGAGAAGAAATATGACACCCTAATTTCTTCATCTTGATGTACTCAATCCATTCAAATTCCATAATTCCAATGCTATAATCCCTATATTAAGATGAAGTAAGAAAGCATCAGCTCTTTCAACCCAGGGCCCCCTCTGGGGAACTGTTTGAGTTTTAGCATCGACCCCATTTCCTTTTGATCATATTACGCTTGACTCGTTGCAAAACATTTTGCTTTCTGAGCCACGCCCGTACGTGGTTTACACTCCTTGCCTTTCAGGGCTGACAGCCCTCTGAGTGGCATCAGTTGCCAAACATAGAGATCATTAGTAATCAAAACACCAAGGATTGACCAAATCACAACATCGAAATTGCGATCATTTTTCATATATACATGGAGTGGCAGGTCATAGCATTGCTGAAGCGGACTAAAATTTGGGAGAACGGATGAGAACAAAAATGATGTAAAGCAGCTCTGGGTTTAAAGTGCATAAGTAGTATTTCAGTAGAGCTATATCAGAATGCACAAAGGCTTAGTAACTGCAACACTAATTTACTCAAGGAAGAGCTGTACAATTTACTCAAGTAAGAGCTGCTCGATTTCGTCGTCAGACCAAACTGTAATAGGATGGTGGGAATTATATGTTGATGCGTACACATCTTCACAACTATAACTCTATGTAACAATGCACAAAGGAGTAGCAGCTGAAATATTAATTTCCTCAAGGAAGAACTGGTCAATTCTGTCATCAGAACAAACTGTAATAGGATCGTGCAAATTCTGTAAACCTTGAACGGGGTGCATAGTACCTTCCAAAGCCTATTAACATCAAGATGTAACAAGGCAAGAGAAAAATGTTTGTAACTATCTTTTCCTTGTTCAAACATTTGAGAAAGCTTAGAGAATCCACTCTGCTGCCTTTTCCTCCAATGTTCTATTTGCCTTCTTTTACCTGCAAAAATGAAGTATGTTCCACATTTTTTTTGGCAGAACAAACTGGCAAAATTAGTGTTGTTACCAACAGACTTACATATTGCAAGAGGGATTCTGGAAGTATTTAGGCTAACTAAATTCATGAAAGACCCGGTATAAGACTCATTTCAGCCCTCACGGTGCATCTCGAAGCCCTCCAATCGAAAGTGAAACATCACTCTGCACTAAAATCTCTAAACACCAGTTCATCTAACTAATCGAGCAAGTAGCAGTCCTGCACTAAAACACCTAAACACCAGTTCAGTTATCCATATTATACACATCTCTGCTACTACAAAATCTGAAAAATGAGAAACTGGACCCCTAGTGACACTGTCGAACGCACACCTGGAACCTTGAACCAAGTAAGGAAAGAAGCAAAGCACTTTATTTTCTAGATTACATAAAAACACTCAAGGATGGTGTAGCTAAGTGGAACAACAAAGATAAATATTTTAAAACGATACCCACAAAATAACTTGGCATAGGATAAGATCTTGCATGAGAAGCTGGTTTTAGAGAGAGAGAGAGAGGGGGGGAGAGAGGTCTATGGCTAACACAACGTTGAGTGAATAAATAAAGATCAACTATCCAATTTTAGAGCCATGTGTGCGCTAATAAAAAACGCAAGAGGTTTCACCCTATTCTTTTCTGTTGATTGAACCGGCCTTGAGTTTTCTTGATTGAGAATATTTCACTAACTCTCTTTTTTGCAAATATATTTCATTAACTCAAAATACAATGCTCTCTTTTCCTTCTTCTATACCTGCAAAAATGAAGCATGTTATACACTTTGTTTGGTTGAACAGGTTGGCAAACTTGGTGTTGTTACCAACATATCACAAGATGTATTCTGGAAGTATTCTTGCTAGAACTGCTCTAGTAAATTCCCTATTGTCTATCACTACCAATAACACTATCAGTCATTAAGTTACTTCATCCCATTATAATTGAACAAAATAAGGATAAATATGCACATCGAGTTGTCTCTTTCTTTTCTCAAACAAACAACACCAGGATCATCATCAGTAAGAAGTGCACAACAACATGCCTCAATTGATAAATAATGAAGCAGTAATCAGAAAATATAAAATGGGAATAAAGATAAATGGAAGAAATCATCCATCAACAGAGCTAAAACAAGACGGGAGTTACAGAAGTATGCTAGATTGACAATAAAAGTATAGGAATCCATAAGCCTGGACACTACTGTATTAAAAGAAAAGGACAAAAAGTATAGAAATGGTTAATATGCAAAAAAAATGCCAAAAGAACAAGAAAGGTGTAACATGAGCAAGGATTTACTTTATAAACGTAAACACTATACAACTCTAAAAATAATTTTGGCAGACTTTCAGTGTCCAACTATAGGCGTACTTGTTTTCCTCTACAGAGAAGAAAATTAGATAGCAAGCTTTCGGTGTGCAACCCCTGTTACCAAGTGAAGTAAACTTTTACCATCCAGGTTGGTTGTTAAGTTAATAATGAGAAACTTTCAAGCAAGGATTAGAAACATGCTTAATTCCGAGAAAAAAATGTAGGAGATGACACCTACCTTTCAAGAGAAAAAAATATGAGATGATGATTCCCGATCTCACTGAGTTTGTGCATGTCAGTGTCAAAACCGGCGGATCTCGGGTAGGGGGTCCCGAACTTTGCATCTAAGGCTAATGGTAACAGGAGGCAGGGGACACAATGTTTACCCAAGTTCGGGCCCTCTCGATGGAGGTAATACCCTAGTTCTTGCTTGATTATTCTTGATGATATGAGTATTATAAGAGTTGATCTACCACGAGATTGTAGAGGCTAAATCCTAGAAGCTAGCCTATGGTTATGATTGTTCTTGTCCTGCAAACTAAACCCTCTGGTTTATATAGACACCGGAGGGGGCTAGGGTTATACATAGTCGGTTACAGAGAAAGGAATCTTCATATCTTAACCACCAAGCTTGCCTTCCACGCAAAGGAGAGTCCCATCCGGACATGGGACGAAGTCTTCTATCTTGTATCTTCATAGTCCAACAGTCCGGCATATGCATACAGTCCGGTTGTCCGTGGACCCCTTAATCCATGACTCCCTCAGTATCCCCTGAACAAGGCTTCAATGACAATGAGTCCGGTGCGCAAATTGTCTTCGGCATTGCAAGGCGGGTTCCTTCTCCGAATACTTCAAAGTAGATCTTGAACATAAGAATCGTGTCTGGCTCTGTAAAACAAATTCCATATACCACCATGGAGAGCATAATGCTCACACGGGTCCCCTCCGCTGACAGTTCTGACAACACGACATTACGTCATCATCCAGCCATTATTTTGAATTGTTTTTCCGGCCTGCTGCTCCACGCTTTGCGAGGAGGTTTTATTGGCACGTCTTGTCGAAGCGGAGATCGTGCCCCCCTTATTACGGGATTCTCATCAACACGGACATGGGTAACCCAACCGTCCCGTGGGTATTATTCCTTGGGGATAGGCATGTTTTGAGGTCGCGTAGGGGACGTTTGATATTCGTCGTATTTATAAGGAGGCCAAGACCCGCCTTTCCCCTCTACACTATTCCCTCCCACTCCCACCTAGAGTCCCAACACCCGAAGCTTTACCAGTCGCTTCGATCCTCCGGCCATGTCCGGATCTAGCTCTCACGGCCGGTGGATGGCTTCCTCTGTCACCATGGAGGATATCGCGAAGCTCAGGGAGGCGAGGTACTTGACCGCGGAAATCCTTCGCAGGCTTCCAACACAAGGGCAGGTTATCCCTACCCCTAGGCCTAATGAGAGGGTCGTATTTATCCCTCACTTCCTTCGAGGGCTAGGTTTCTCCCTCAATCCTTTTGTTTGAGGGCTCATGTTTTACTATGGACTAGATTTTCATTATGTAACTCCGGACTCCCTCCTTAACATCTCATCATTCATCATTGTACGTGAGGCTTTCCTCTGTATCTCTCCACACTTCGGTTTGTGGCTCAAGACCTTTGACGTAAGGCCGAGAATAATAGATGGGAGACACACAGAGTGCGGAGGTGCTCTGATAAGCAAGTCGGCCGATGCTGTGTGGCCAAAGTCACTGCAACTTCCGGACTATGGCAACGGGATTGGTTTTATATCACGGAGCCCCGTGGTACCAAGTGGGTGGCTCCACCCACCTTCCGATCTGGCCCTCCACCACAGCTTGCATCGTGTATTAACAAGGGGCTGGATTGGGGGTCGCCAGATGAAGTTCAAATACTGCAAAGCCGCATTAGAGACCTTATTAAGAAGGACATCGATCTCGTTAAGGTAATTCAAGTCATGTTAGTCCGTCGGATCCTGCCATGACAGCGCCGACCTATCCGTATGTGGGAATTCAATCCGGAAGGACCGTCAACCATTCAGCGCTTCCTCAGCACAACGCTCGAAGGGATGTATGAATTAGTCCTTGGATCATGAAAAAGGTGTCCAAACACCACGGAGGACGCAGGCCTCGACTGCAACCATCCGGATTCCCCAGTAAGTACTCTATTTCCGAACACGTTTTTTAGTTTTAAGTTTCTCATGACAAAACTGAGGAAACCATACTCTGCCAAGGCTGGGTGAGGAAGGCGGAGAGGATCAGGTGTTCGGCCCCTCTTCCCAAAAACTCGGCGGACCCAGTGTTAACCAGGATGCTGGCTCTGGCACCATATCAAGTGCCGTCGAGGGAAGGAAAGGAGAGGAGTGGAGAGGACCAAAGCAGCCTTCATACCGGAGGTGCGTCCTGCATTGTATCCGAGGAAGTCATGACTCCCGTGCTGGAGGGTGAATGGGGGGAAGAATCTAACATTCCCTCTCCCCACGGGAAGAAAAGAGACGCTCCCGAAAACCTGGAGGCAGAGGCTTCCAAGCGAGGGAAGAAATCCCTATCAGGGTGCCCACAAGGGGGCGAGCCTTTAGCCGATCCGTAAGTGAACAAAGGTGTTTAATAAGCATACCCCGTTCTTTTCTCACTTTTGAGGATAACATTTTGAAACGTATGTTTTGCAGTTCGGCTTATAGCCTCCCTCAACAATCTTTGTCCTCGGGGGATCTTCTTCCGGAGATGATAGAGAGTGAGACGCCGCCTCATACTTCCCCGCCTCATAAGGTAGACGACCCTGAGGTGTCGCCCCGGAGGATCTCTCCCGACCCGTGAAGGAGCGCCAGGCCAAAAGATGACTCTTCGGTCGCCCAAGGTCCGAGGTGTTCGGCTCCTAGAGAGACCAACAAAAGTTCCGGACCATCCAATATACAGCTGGACATATGGACGGGTCTTCCTCGGCAAGCGTCTATCTCAGAGGAACATTGTACCTTAATGGGTACGGTGATTGAAAGAATTTCGTCCGCAAAAAGCGGTTTGAATGAAGCCTTTACGAGCCTGCTAAGAGGCTTTGAGGTACGCAAAGTAACCTCTTGTTTTGTACCGTAAACGCAATGTGCACTGTGTATAGATACTAGCCCCGGAGACTCTGATTGTCTTCCAAATGGGACGATCAGATGATCAAATGCATATGCTCAGGTAATAATTTTGCTAATTTGTACACAGGCGGCTGCAGCCCCGGACACTGCCCAGGCTGCTCAATTTGCCGAACTAAAGCAGCAACTTGATGTGGCGGATGATGGTATCGCGCTCGTGAACAGCAGCTTGATGAGGTGCAATGTATGTATTTTGGGCGGTCAGTGCGTATAAATTAGAGCATGATGCTGGAATTTATAGTGTTCTTGACTGTAGGTGGAGCTGCCACCGTGGAGACCATTCAGGTTGAGCTTGCCCGAGCCAAGGAGCAAGCTAGGATAAGCAATGTGGCTACCGAGAAGGCAGTTGGTGAATTAAAGGCCGAACAGGCTACTCGTCGCCTGAGTGAGGAGAAAATATCCAACATGGCGTTTGAGCTAAGGGACGCCGCTAACAAAATATGCGCTTCTCGAGAAAGAGACCAAAGAAAAAGCGGTTGACCTTGAGAAGGCCTTACAAGCGGCAAAGGAAACCCGGTCAGAGGCCAGGGCGGCACAGGAGGAGATCCGGCAAGCTGGGGAGATCGCGGCTGGAAAGCCTTTTTTATTACAAACTAAGTTCGGCGATCCGAAGTATTCCCCACTTGATCAAATGTGGAGTTCTCCGGATGCGTATTTGGACTTGTCAAAGAGTGCTGGTAATGCGACGCAATTTTTCCAGACCCAAGAAGGCCATGAAGCGGAACGGCTTTTTTCTTGTCGCAGTTTAGCATGCCAACGCATCCGCTGCTGTAGAATGAGCAGATGGCCGAATGAGACGAGCTCCACAGGATATCCGGACTTGCCATGAAGGTTGTCATGGACCGGCTGTGGTTGGGGGGACCAACTGCGAACGGTTATTTTGGTTTAGTGCAGCAACTTGTTTGTGCGGTGTCGCATATCGACGCTGTCAAGCGGTCAACGTGCATAGAAGGTGCACGGATGGCCCTTTCCCGTGTGAAGATGTATTGGGCAAAGATGAAGGCCACCGATATTGCAATAGGGGGTCCGCCCGGGGGTCGGGACACACTAGATCAATATTTTGAAGAAGTATTAGAGGGTGCCCGCTTGATAGAGGGTGAGTGCTCGAAGAATATTATGTTCAAGTAACATGTATTCAAATTGTAAAAACAATGCTTATGATAATGAAGGCTATGTTTATACTTTTGCCCGTAAAGTATTTTAGCGCCTCTTGTGCGGCCGTTTATGTATATATGTATATAACCTGAAAGTTTGCAGTCGTCGGCTTCAGCCCCCTCGTGTATAACGCGGGGGTGTTTGGAAAAGCACTTCATCACACTTGACCCAACGTCTTGGTCCGTTTAAGGAGGTGTTAGTGCGTCGAACTAGGCAATCGGACTATAGAGCTTTAACACTTTCACTTTGCCATAGGAGTTTGCTGGTGGGGCTACTATATAGCCCTGGTATGTCCGCGTTCGTCCGAATACGGTGCGTTTACATACATGACCAGGAAACCGGTCCTTCGTTAATGCGGAGGAATCATGAAGATTCCGCTGAGTCCTCGAGTGGTTGACCAGCTCTTGCCTTATCATGACAGTCAGTTTTCATCTTTCTCTATTGAGGTGCTCATCCGGATGAACCAGGGCACAATCGCAGTAGTTCTCCCTTGGTCGCCTTAGCCGATAGAACGGAACGTAAGGTAGCAAGCATAGGAGCCAGGCAAACCCAACTATTGACCCAAGACATGATTCGGAGCTGATGCATATAAGGCCAAAACTCACGACGCTGAACACTCCTGAAGGTATTCGGACTTTTCAGTATATACCGGGTTGTGTACAGTCCCCGGTAATGAACCCTAAATTCAAGTCATGCGCTACGACCCGGCGTGAGGAGAGAGCGCCTGTGGTGAGAATATAGTTCTCAAAGCACACTGCTTGGCTGCTTCTATAACATCCGTTTTTGTATGGCGAATCATAAGTTTGCAAGTACTGCCGATATCTTTCCAGGGTGTTTTATATGCCCGGAGGGTACGAAAAAATAGGAGATAATAATAAGAAAAAAGATTTACATAGGGTCTTAATCCAAACAAAAACCTTGAAAACGGGGCCCTGCGGCACGTCTGCGCCTTTGTCTCCGTTGTGGGGTGTCCTTGAAGGGTATAACATGATGGCCTATCTGTAAAAGAGAAACAACCAGGTGAAAAAATCTGTTATGGCCGTGGGTATAGTTCGTTGGTTGTGATGAACCATGAACTGTAGCTTCTTGAGTCTGAAAAGGGTCGAGCTGAACTATTGACTTCTTGCGCACAGGGTGCCCCAGCACTGCCCAAGGAATTTTGAGTGTATATTTATGTATACAGGAAAATATGTACATTCTTCTTATGGGGCGATCTATGGGGCAGGGCTGCTAACCAAGCGCAGGTTTATATGAGCTTTTACACGTAGGTTTACACCGAACACGTTTGGCTGTGTTTGCGGTCTTGAGGACCGATGAGCTGTTTGGTTTAAAAAGGTCGCTTCGAGCTTCGGCTACCAGAGCCGCCACGTATTCTTCTGTACGGAGAGAGCGCTCTATACTCCCGCTCACCGTGATAATGCCACGCGGCCCAGGCATCTTAAGCTTAAGATAAGCGTAGTGCAGGACTGCATTGAAGCGGGCGAAGGTCGTTCGTCTGAGTAGTGCATGATAACCACTTCGGAACGGGGTAATGTCAAAGATTAGCTCCTCGCTTCGAAAGTTTTCGGGGGAGCCGAAGACGACGTCCAGTGTTAGGGTGCCCGTGCAGCGGGCCTCTCCGCCTGGTATTACTACTTTAAAGGTAGTGTTGCTTTGCTTGGTTCTTGACGGGTCTATCCCCATCTTGCAGACAGTGTCCTGATATATCAGATTGAGGCTACTACCGCGTCCATGAGGACTCGGGTGAGGTGGTATCCGCCGATTATTGGGTCGAGCACTAAGGCAGCTGAGCCCCCGTGACGGATACTAATCGGATGATCCCTGCGATCGAAAGTGATCGGACAGGCCGACCATGGGTTGAATTTGGGGCCGAGAGACTCTATAGCGTATACGTCCCGGAGTGCGCGTTTGCGCTCCCTCTTTGGGATATGAGTGACATAAATCATGTTCACTATTTTGACCTCTGGTGGAAATTTCTTTTGTTCCCCCATATTCGGCTGGCGAGATTCGTCCTCGTCTTCGCTTTGCTGTCCCTTCCCCTTGTGTTCGGCGTTGAGCTTGCTGGCCTGCTTGAAGACCCAACACTCTCTGTTGGTATGGTTAGCTGGTTTGTCGGGGGTGCCATGAATTTGGCAGGACCTTTCAAGAATTTTATCTAGGCTAGACGGACCATCTCTGGTGCCTTTAAGTGACTTTCTCCATTGACCGGGTCTGGAGCCCCTAAATCCGGCGTTTACCGTTGTATTGTCCGAGCTTTCTCCGTTGTTTCGACGCTTGTTTTTATTTAGTCGTGGCTTTCCATTGCCGTCCCTGACTACAGATATGCCAGGGTCGCTAGTGCTTCTACGGGCCAACCAGCTGTCCTCTCCCGCGCAAAAGTGAGTCATGAGTGTGGTTAGGTCTGCCATTGTCCTTGGTTTTCCTGGCCTAGGTGTTTGGCCAGCCATTCGTCCCGAACACTGTGTTTAAAAGCTGCTAAGGCTTCGGCGTCCGGACAATCGACGTTTTGGTTCTTTTTAGTTAGAAACCGGTTCCAAAGCTTATGGGCTGACTCTCCGGGTTGTTGGGTTATGTGACTTAGATCGCCTGCATCCGGAGGTTGGACATAGGTCCCTTGGAAATTGGCCCTGAAAGCATCCTCAAGTTCTTCCCAGCTTCCAATGGAATTTTCGGGGACGCTTTTCAGCCAGTGCCGGGCTGGTCCTTTTAGCTTGAGGGTTAGGTATTTGATGGCGTGGAGATCATCTCTGCGAGCCATATGGATGTGAAGAATAAAGTCTTCTATCCAGGTCGCAGGGTCTGTTGTTTCGTCGTATGCCTCGATGTTCACGGGTTTAAAGCCTTCTGGAAATTCATGATCCAGCACCTCATCGATGAAGCACAAGGGGTGTGCAGCACCCCTGTATTTGGCTATGTCGCGGCGTGGGCCTGACGGTTGCAGTGTTCGTTGTTGGTTCCGAACTGGTAAGTTACTTGCATATTTGATTTGATGGCCCTGATCCTGTGCGGGAACGCGTTCCCTGGATCCATAAATAGACCTGGTTCTGACAGCTCTTTTGTCCAGGTCTTCGCGTAGATCATGTTTTTGGTTCCGGACTGCAACCTCCTTTCCTTTATGGGTAGGGGGTGCGGTTTTGTGTGCGGCGTTGTTGGCCGCTCTGCCTCGATTACGGGGTGGTCGGCCTGGCTGATCGGCTGTATTGTTATTCGACGGTATGGGCGTGGTAGCATCGTCATCGAATTCGGGCAGTAGTTTGCGTTTGGGGTAGCAATTTGTTTGGCGATTACCGCCGTAATTTTCCTCAGTGTTGAGCACTTCATTCCATTTATCGTTGAGCATATCCTGTGCGGCTTTAAGCCCTTGCTTTTGCCTTTTCAAGCTCCTCACGGTGGCAATAAGTCTCTGGTGGAGGTGCTCTTGTTCCAATTGTTCTTCCGGGACGATGAATGCATTGTCACCCCGACTACTCTCTTCTTCGGAGACATGTTGGTAATTGGAGTCTTCAGCATCGCTGTGATCGGACAAGGGCCCCGGACTGTGTTTGCCATCACCTTGCTCGTCCAGCTCCATTGCTGGGTCCGCGGTTTCTTTATTGTCTTCGGCGGCATCTGGGGTGTTATTCCCTCTTGTGCCGGTATCATTATTTTTACCATGGTGTGGTTTCGAACGGCGCCGCTGACGTTGGCGCTCTGGCTACTTTCCAGGAGTTTTATCCTCGACTGGTTCCTTTTTGTCATCGTCGTTGTCTTCTTTAGGTGTATCCACCATGTATATGTCGTATGAAGAGGTGGCTGTCAAGCGCCCTGTGGGCGGTGGTTCCTTTTCTTCTCCGGCATCGTCTTCCATACCGTCGATGTCTTCGGAGTCGAAATCAAGCATGTCGGTCAAATCATCGACAGTGGCTATCAAGTTGGTGGTGGGTGGGTAACGAAGTTCTTCGTCGTCCGCTTCCCACTCAAGCCGGACATAGTTCGGCCAAGAATCTCCTGACAAGGAGAGGGACTTTAATGAGTTTAACACGTCGCCTAAGGGTGAGTGTTGGAAGATGTCCGCGGAGCTGAACTCTAAAATCGGCGCCCGGTCAGGTTCGGTGGGTGCGGTTACACGCAGTTTGGAGCCTATGGCCGGAGACGAGGCCGAGGTTTCGATGACACAGGCCTCGTTGGAGGTCAGATCTGTGTTCGGCACTAGCGCCGTTGAGTCCGCGGATTCCGTGGCGGGGTTGAGCCTCCCATCCTCCGATGGCGCGCTTTGCTATGGATCTAGGGCAAGTGCGGTTACAGGCGCGATCTCCTGCGCACAGTCTGATGACAAATTTAGGTCATGCTCATCATGGCGGCAGGGCGTGGCTGTCATGGGCTCGAATCTGTCGAACATCAAGTCTCCGCAGATGTCGGCGGTGTAGTTCAAACTTCCAAACCTGACCTGATGGCCAGAGGCGTAGCTGTCGATCTGCTCGAGATGGCCAAGCAAGTTGGCCCGCAGTGCGAAGCTACCGAATACGAAGATCTCTCTGGGGAGAAAAACTTCCCCCTGGACAGCGTTGTTGTAGATGATTGAAGGAGCCATCAGGCCTTATGGTGGCGACACAGTGGAACTCTGAATGAAAGCACCAATATCGGTGTCAAAACCGGCGGATCTCGGGTAGGGGGTCCCAAACTATGCGTCTAAGGCTAATGGTAATAGGACGCGGAGGACACGATGTTTACCCAGGTTTGGGCCCTCTCCATGGAGGTAATACCCTACTTCCTGCTTGATTGATCTTGATGATATAAGTATTACAGGAGTTGATCTACCACGAGATTGTAGAGGCTAAACCCTAGAGGCTAGCCTATGGTTATAATTGATCTTGACCTATGGACTAAACCCTCCGGTTTATATAGACACCGGAGGGAGCTAGGGTTATACAGAGTCGGTTACAGAGAAAGGAATCTTCATATCTTTACCACCAAGCTTGCCTTCCACGCAAAGGAGAGTCCCATCCAAACACGGGACAAAGTCTTCTATCTTGTATCTTCATAGTCCAACAGTCCGACATATGCATACAATCCGGCTGTCCAAGGACCCTTAATCCAGGACTCCCTCAGTGCAAGCTGTACAGAAAAATTCCACATAAAACTTGTAGTCAAGTAGTTGCAGCTAGAATATTAAATGTGAAGACACTGATTTTTTTCATTATTTGTCATAGTACTGCAGCTAAACACCCTAGAAGGTCTTTCTATAGTAGGTTAACAAAATTCAGGTCGATGCTGAACCATCCACAATAAGAATCTCACTATCGGAATATGCTTTTGGATGAAGAGTACAAGACCAGTCAATTTCCTAGCTTATAGCAGCAGGGACGTCATTAGATTCACGTAAAACATCTTTGGCTTCTACCTGTTTGATCAAACAGAGTAAATCATGTCACTATCAGGATCGAATTATATGCAACCAGAGAGTTAGGCAAGCAAATTGCCTAGCCAGATTTATGTTAAGTGATCACACAGTATCAATATATAGCAGCGCCATGTAGAAAGTGTGTCTTAATTATACAAGGCAGATTCATATACTATTTAGTAATGGTGCACTTACAGTATGGCCATCTGAAGTACACTCAATGAAATCCCATTTGGTTTTGATGTTCCTAGTTGTATCAAAGAGGACCATAAAGTTTTGCAGAGAGATAGGCAAGTATATATAGTACCTCACATTAATCCATGATTTGGTTACATGCATGTCAACACACGCCCTTTTTCACATCAAGTCCCAATTTTTTTAAACGAATATAGGAAAAAACTATGCAGACCAAGATTTACTTGGTATTAGAACAAATCGCACAGATCCAATCTTTGCTCAATGAAAACTAAGGAAGAACTCTATAACTATCCTACTCTGCATTTATCATTGCATGATATCAATATTTCTCCTTTATAGAATTATATTTTGACAACCACGCAAGCTCTGAACATTGTTTTTGATTAAAAGGGCAAAGGATAAACAAATGGAATAAGTCTCACTGTCACTACTCAGTTTCCACCCAATTTTTCATCCGAACAATATTCATTGCATCCACGCTTACCTCCCTCCTCCCCTAGAGCTCCAGCCCATAGCAATCCACAGTTTTCGAGAGAGCAGATAAAGGGTGAGACAATACTACAACAACAATTTCTTAACAACTTAAGTGCCATTTATTTATTCTTATATAAAATTACGCTTTAAAGTATCTACCGCTATATTGCTCTTGACTGAGTACTCGTGTTCACTGACACCTTCTATTGCCAAAAAAATTATGCGTCGTCACTCGTCAGGTTTCAGAGTTCATAGGAAGAAATGCAAGTGATTATTTTTAAGTGGTTGGCTAACATATTGACCTAGCATAGATAAAGCAATCCCATAACCACCTTAGTATCAAGACTAACTTGTGCATTAATCTCAGCAGTACTCTGTTTTAGAAGGGAAATGCTTTCATCAAGTGAAAGCTTGTTGTCCAGCCTGATGCATAGCAGAGCTACAGTTTTAGTTAGTAATCGCGCACAACATAGGAGGAACAAATCAAATCATTCAATGAAAAGAACCTTGAAGCCCTGCTCTTTGGGGCTATCGACGCCATGCCGAGCGCTCGCAGGAGACATGGATCACACCACCACAATGCCCTTGGCACCTAGGATTTTAACACCTGGGAATATATAAAGAAGAATCAGAACAAAGGTGAATCTATTCTGAACTCAAGGACACCAAAGTGTGACAAAATAAAGGGGAAGCACCAATCCTCCATAAGAAATGGTACCGATAGGTAGACCATATTCCTTTTCATGTACTGTGGTGGAAGAATTGCAGAAGAAATCAGGCTCACCTATCTTGCAAGGGTCCGACTGCTCTAGGGACATCAAGCCACAATATCTCCAACCACTCATAACCAAAACAATATGCCCTGTCTTCAGTTTCAGACTTCCAGTCACCGGAAACTGTATAGGCCAAAATTAATCTTCAGAGAACAGAGGAAATACTAAATAAGCAAGAGGATAATCCCTGGAAATGCAATACAAGTTGCAAAACAGTCAAGATCATCTGTAAAATATGAAAAAAAAAATACACATCTTACCCTTCTGCTTGCACTCCTCGACGGCCTGCTCCTTCTCCCTGTCATTGGCCGCCTCCCCTCTGCTGCAGCCACACTCCAGATCCAGAACATTAAAATGATCAGCAGACCAAGCACCATGATAACACCCACATAAACCTTAACGAGGAGAACAGAGATGCAACAGATCGTAGAACCTGCAAAACAAATGGGAACGATGTGGTTAGAGCACAACCATGGTACAGTACATAGAAGCAAAAGAACACTGCACAAATAAGAAGTTAGATTCTCGCACAAGAAGGGATTTCATCGCCTCCAGCTTGAGCTTGCCTGCGGGCTGTCTTACATTGCATCCAACAAAAAGGCAAGGTGAGGAGGCAGGGGAGGGGGAGCAAAAGGGATGCGAGGAGGACCTGCGAGGGCAACGACATCGTCCTTGCCTGCCTTGTAGGAGAGGACGCTTCTTGAAACACATGCTTGCACTCACCGGCGCTCGCTGTCGCCCAGCCGACGAGTCTCCCCCAACCTCCAACCCTGCCCACATCCGCTGCTCCTTCAACCCATGCTACTTCTGCCCGCAGCCGCTGTGCCCTTCATGGCTTGTGGCCCTACCCCCTCTTCCTCGGCCAACTCTCATGGCTTCCATGGTGTCGTCGATCTGGGATGTCCGATGCATCATGGTCGTCATCGCGCCGTCCTCCTTGATCTATGGAGGCAGCGAAGATGCCGAATATGAGGTGGAGACGAGCGACGCAAGAGGGGGTGCATGGGGCAAGGAAGAGGAAGAGAGGGAGAAGAGGAGGCGGCTGCAACAGGAGGAAGAGTGAGAAGAGAAGGGATGGTGGTGGAGGAGGAGGAGGAGGCGGAGCCCGGGCACGCTCGGGGTGGAGGATGGATGCGGCCGTGGGATTGGGGAAAGGGGTCTAGGGTTCCACGACCCACTAGCAGCACGCCGCGCACGAGGAGAGGATTGGCCAAAATCCTTTCACACCTGCGTGACGTTTCACCCAGTCGATAGATGCCAGAAACGAGCCCACCGGTCATACTCTAAAAATACTTACCAACAGGTGAATATTAGATTTACCAGAGGCGAAGATCTGACGGCCCAGGCTCAGAACAAGGACGATCTGATGGTCGCGAATGCATGACATCGAGGGATCACCATGGGAGCGAGTTGGCTAGCCTCTTTATTGGTTTAAATTGGCTTTTCTATGGACTCAATGTGATATTGGATCACTGAAATAGAAAATGTAGAGTCTTGAACTTTAGATCTTGAGCCAATCCTTTATCCTTAGCATCTTGAAGGGGTTCCACATCATCTTGTCCGTGCCACTCCACTCTTGGACTTATCTGAAATACACTAGATAAAGGTATTAGTCCAACAAGAGATATGTTGACATTAATTACCAAAATCATCCAGGGAGCACTTGTGCTTTCAATTGCACACCGTTGGTTTCTTCCACCGTGTGCCCTGTAGAGCACATAATTAATTATCGCACTCAAGTGTCCATCATCACCCTTCTGTGTAGCTTTGACCTCATCACCCACGTGTAAACTTATGACCGAAGTCATTCCACACACTTCATTTTTACAAAGCTTTTTGCCAATAAACGCCCATGATTTGTCCCTCTACAAGCTGACGCGTGGCAATCCAAGCCGGACGAGAAGCTTGCGCGGTAAACTGCGCGGTAGGACGGGAACGGGCTCACTGACGATACATTTGGCGCCTCTTCGAGCCCACGCGTGGTCAAACTACGGTGCGGTGTTGTCAAGCGTGCACTGGAATCCTCACTGTGGTGCGGTGTTGTCAAGCATGCACTAGAATCCTCCGCTAAGAATGCCATGACAAGACGTGACGATTACAGGCCGGCTGGCCCCCATTTGTTACACCGGCTATTTAACCCTTGTGTCTCTTCAACCTTTCGATCGCGCCCCACCATTGCAAGAAGCACACCCACCATGACAAATTCTTAGAGAGTATCCTGTGCAGCTCCAATGGCGCTCCGAGGGGCTGCCGATGACGAGCAGCAGTTCACCATCCATGTCGTGGTGGACACCCACCGAAGGTTCGAGGAGCTCTCGGTGGTGTACACCACCCAGTTTGGGTGGAGCACTCCATCCACATCATGGAGCTGTTGCTTGCCGACGAGAAGTACAAGGTGGTCGGGTTCGACATCGAGCACACCCGCGCTCATGTCGGGTCTCGTCCCAAGGTCGTCGTTGCCCAGATATGCATGGGCCACCACGTCCTCGGCTACCACAACTGCCTGGCCACAAGGCCTTGCGAGCGTTTCGCCAGGTTTGTCAACAGCCCCCACAACATGTTCGCTACGGTCGACATCACCAATGATGTCAAGGCGCTCAAGAATTCGGGCATCACCTGCCAGAATTTTGTTGGCATCAAGGGCCAATATAAGATCTGGGGCAGCAAGGAGCATGAGAAGGACTCACTGGTTCACCTCACCAAGGCCATCATCGACCCCTACTACAGAGACATAAATGATTCCTGCAACAACGACAAGCGTGCCTGGCACTCGGCCTGGATAAAGAAACTCGACAAAGATCACGTCGTATACGCGGCCAAGTAGGCGTACACGTGCTATGACATGTACATGTGGATCGTTGACATGAGGAAGTGCCTCCTTCCCCAAAACGGTCGGGGATCCAGCCGGAAGCAGAGCAATGGCAAGCGTCGTCGCAACAAGAAGTAGATAATTAGATCCTTGTTTCACCTAGTTTAGTATGCATGTGATTGCTTACATTGGTGTGTGAAAATGTTATCTGT
Organism: Triticum timopheevii; assembly: GCA_963921465.1. Lineage (NCBI taxonomy): Eukaryota > Viridiplantae > Streptophyta > Magnoliopsida > Poales > Poaceae > Triticum > Triticum timopheevii. Next base: position 356,838,922 of record OY997274.1, on the reverse strand, counting down.
GTAGTCACTTGTCTAATTGTATGCTTAATTTGGTTTGCAATGCTATCTTTTTAAGTATATTTGTTGATACTCTATAGACAGAGCAAATCACATCGCACACGGACTAAACAAGGGAACCCGTCGGTGACGATTTCATCAATCACTAACGATTGTATACCAGCAATCGTTTGCTCACAACACACACGGCTTGTTAACAGGAATCTCCTGTGTTGTTATCGGTCTTCCCACACATTGCTGATTACAGACCTGTTTGCCGCGTATCACCAACATCTTGTTATATTGAACCATTTCTGTTCTTTTGTCTCAACACAAACAGTTCATCCGAGTGAACCGCATGTTGTATATCGCACACACACCTTGATCTGCCGGACCATTTCTTTTGTGTTGCCTAATCACAAGTAGTTCATCTGAGTGAACTGTATTCCGTGTATCGCACACGCCTTCATCTGGCTGCTCGTTTCTTTTGTTCCTCCTCATCGCAAACAGTTAATTGAACTGAACAGTATGCCCTGCATCACACATGCAACTAAAATCTGAACCGTGTTTGATGCATCCGTCATCGCAAACGTTTTGGACATTTTTGACGGTTCTCTGACACCACCGTTTGTGATTATTGCATCGCACACAGTTTCTTGAAGGGTCTCTGATCATAGTGTCGCGTTAGCAGCATCCTGCAGTAGTGAATTATCCCATTGCAAGGAAAACCAATCTAGTTGGCCAAACTAAACCGATAGTTCGAAGAGAATTACAAAGATGTCAAATCATGCATATAATAATTCAGAGAAGATTCAAATAATATTCATAGATAAGCTGATCATAAATCCACAATTCATCGGATCTCAGCAAACACGCTGCAAAAAAGTATTGCATCGAATAGATCTCCAAGAACATCGAGCAGAACATCGTATTGAGAATCAAAGAGAGAGAACAAGCCATCTAGCTACTAGCTATGGACCCGTAGGTCTGTGGTAAACTACTCATGGTTCATTGAAAGGGCAATAGAGTTGATGTAGAAGCCCTCCGTGATCAAATCCCCCTCCGGCAGGATGCTGAGAAAGGTCCCTAGATGGGATCTCACGGGTACAAAATGTTGCAGCAGCGGAAAAGTGTTTTCATGGATGTCTTTGTTGGTTTGGGGATATATAGGAATATATTGGCAAAAGAATTAGGTCAGGAGGGTCACGGGGACCCACAAGGGTAGGGGGCATGCCCTACCCCCCGGGCGCGCCCTCCGTCCTTGTGGCCACCTCGTGGCTCCTCCGACTTCATCTCTGATGAGGACATCAATACCATTGTTACATCCACAACCCCTGCTACTATACATACTGGACCAATTACTAGAGCTCGCACACGTCAATTGAATTACCAGGTACTTCCATTTCTTGGTAAAGATTCAATTGTTCATGAGAATATGATGATGCCTAAATTGGATACATTTGTTTTGCTTACAAATGAAGGGCTTGGCTTGGACAAGAAAGATGAACCTTGGAGCAAGTTCAAGCCTTGAGATGATGGCATGCGCAAGGGGAACGGGAATGAAGTTTCAAGTGATGATTTCAGGACTTTGAAGCCACCATAATGAGTGCATGAAGGCTTGGACGAAATATACAAGATGTCACTTCCTAAATTTCGTCCAGAGGCTATTATAGGTGTTGCGTCACCTTATTATTGGGCAAGACCCATGATTTCGAAATACTTGAGTATAGGCTGTTTTTAGAGTCCGTATGTGTGGGGAAACAAGAGATAGGGTTGGTTTCGGACCCCTCCTCCAAGGGCCATGAAATTCCCCCTCTTCCTCCATATATACAGCCCTTAGGGCACCGTTTAGACATTGGGTTTTGTTTAGATTAAGAGTTCGCCATAGCTGCAACTTCTCATACTTCGTTTGTGTTCAACGACCAGACAAAGGCGTCACAGAACCCCACCTACATTAATAATTCTTTCCTCTTATATTCGCAATATCTAGATTGCAATCTTACTTTCTTGCTTATTCTTCGTTTGCTCGCAGGAAAACAAACCCTCGTGGTCAGGTTGATCATGCTCCGGCATGGTCAATAACCCCTCGGAAGTTGGTTTAGCGATTGCTAAGGCGCGACGTCTCGCACGTTCGTAGTCGGATCGTCAAGGTTGACTCCCACAGAAAATGATAGCCACCATCTCATCGAAACATCAGGACACCTTCGCCTCTATCAAGTGGTATCAGATTTCCAGGTTGCTCGGTGAGATTTTACAGTTTTTCGTAGTTTAGATCGAGTCTGTTCTTCATACCTATAGTCCACGAAAAAGCCAAAAAAAACTAGAGTTAGTTCATCATATCTGAACTAATCTGAGCCTGTGCATAATATTTTTAGGGTTTTGCATTGTTGAATTTTCGGTTGCATCGCCATGTCTAGTTGTTGGTCTTAGTGTCTAGTCCTTTAGAGTTTCGAGTTCTGTTCATAAGTTGTCACGCCGCCGCCGCACCATCGTCATCACCGCTGCCATATACCACCATCGTCATCACTGCTGCCATATACCACCATCGACGTCACCGCTGCCATATACCACCATCGTCATCACTGTTGCCATATACCGCCATCGTCGTCACCACTGGCATATACCACCATCGTCATCACCGCTGCCATATACCACCATCATCATCACCGCTGCCATATACTACCACAGATTCGAGTCCATATCATATTACATTTACTTTTGAGATCCATCTGTTTCCAAATTTGTGTTTCCTAGTCTGAGTAGGTTTCGGATTCCATCAATCTTTTGCAGTTCCGTAGAAGAGGTTGGTTTCCAAAAAAAGAGTCCGGAAACCACCCTCCGCTTAGGCCCAAAATTTTCCGCAAACGCACTTGTCAAAAAAAAATCTGGCTATCCTATTTTTAGGTGTTTCTGAACATTTTGAGATAGGTGCCATTATAGAAAGTTTTTTTGAGCCATTTCCAGTTTTTGGTTCGGGCAATCAAAAAAAATTGGTCGCAAAAATTTCGTGTCTATCCTGTTACCTTAACTTGGGAAGAGTTTTGAGACACTCACCATTATAGTGATTTTCGGCAAAAAAAAAGAGGAGCGCCAAAAAGAGCAAAAAAATCGAGAGTGCTCCTCCCTTGTTTATGTGCAGCGCCGTGATTTTGTTAGTGTTCTAGGCTCACGTCTCTAGTACGGTCTAGCCTAGGACCAACACAGTACCATCGTTGAGCGTTTATTCAACTTTGCATCTCTGAATTGATTATTGCTGACCCTTTTTGCTAGCATATCATAAACCTTCCCAACTCCACATATATCTACGTCGTGCGTTTGAATCTCCCTGGCCATCGCTCTATCCAAGATTTGAGAGTATTGACTACAACGGTTGCCGATCACCACCCGCTGCTAGGTAAGAACTGGTAAGAATTTGAGATTCACTTGAAGGATTTGTGACACACCACCACCACCACCACCACTTCCTAGTAGTCTGAAGGATCATATTCTTGAGTGTTTCTATTGATGCTAACCATGGCAGGATCACAAGCCAATGAGACTGATTGGGAGAACATGACGAACAAACAACTACATGATAAATTTCAGCAAATGATGAGTGGACAGGTGCAAGATGTGCTAAACAGATTTGAAGGCCATGGAGAAGATAGATGGCATTGAGAAGTCGTTTGAAACAAAGATTGATAACAAGTTTAATGAATTGCTCGCACGTCTTCCACAACCACCGCGGGCTACACCTGCCGCACCTCTAAAACAACAACAACAACAACAACAACAACAACAACAACAACAACAACAAAAACAACAACAACAACAACAACAACAACAACAACAACAACAACAACAACAACAACAACGTCGCCTTCCAAATCAAGTGGGACGAGCACTGCGCATTCCCCTTGAGCTTGGTCAAAATTCTGGTGCCGTTGCACCTACTATTGATGCTTCTGTGACTCCTGCTGCTGCCGATGAGGAGGACATTCACGAGGGCGATTACGAGGATGAGGTTAACCAAAATCAGCACTATGTGTAACAACCAGCACCACCACTAGGCCGTCCTCATGCCTATATTCGTAATGGTAGGGCTGCACCACCACCTCAGGTACAAGATTATGATCATGTTCCTAAACTGAAGTTGAAAATTCCACCATTTGAGGGTCGATATATTCCTGATGTCTATCTTACTTGGGAGTTAGAAACTGAACAACGTTTCACATGTTTACAATATCCTGAGGATAGACGTCTTGCTGTTGTTGTTTGTGAATTCACTAGCTTTGCTTCTGTTTAGTGGTCTGAACATTGTAGATTATGTCCTATTCCAGCTACTTGGGCTGCTTTGAAAAGAGCTATGCGTACTCGTTGGGTTCCACCATATTATCAACATGAATTGCTTCAAAAATCGCAGCGTTTAAGACAAGGAATTTTTTTGTAGAAGAATATTGTCAGGAATTACAAACTGGCATGACTAGATGTGGTATTGTTGAGGATAATGAAGCTATGCTTGCATGTTTTATGGGTGGATTAAATAGAGATTCAGACCATTCTAGAGTATAAGGAGTATAATAATATCACTCGTTTATTCCATCTTGCTTATAAAGCTGAACGTGAAGTGCAGGATCGACAGGCATTAGCGCGAACTAATGTTTCTACAGGTCAATCTTCATCGTGGACACCACGTACATCCTCTACTACCACACATCCTACTGCAACACCACTGACTTCAGCTGCCAATTCCAACCGAGATACAAGAAAAGAGGCACCACCACTACCATCCGCCAGGAGTACACCTTCCGGTCCCGCACAAAGCTCTTCTTCATCCATGGCATTAACAGGGCAAACACATGATATTATTTGTCGTCGTTGCAAGGGTGGAGGTCATTATGCGAGAGAATGTCCATCTAAGCGTGTGATGATTGCTACTGAGGATGCTGGGTATGAGTCCGCTAATGACTATGATGAAGAGACTTTGGCTCTTATTACAAGTGAAGAACATGGTGGAGATGATTCTGATCATGAGACGCAATACATGGCTGCTGAAGATGCTGACAGGTATGAATGTTTAGTTGCTCAACGTGTTTTGATTGTGCAGGTCACACAAGCTGGGTGAAATCAGAGGCATAATTTGTTCCATACAAAGGGAGTTGTGAAGGAACGTTCTGTCTGCGTCATCATTGATGGAGGGAGCTGCAACAACTTGGCAAGCATGGAGATGGTGGAGAAGCTATCTCTCACCACAAGACCACATCCACATCCTTACTACATCCAATGGTTCAACAACAGCGGCAAGGTTAAGGTAACACACATTGTTCGTGTGCATTTTAGTATCTCTACCTATGCTGATTATGTTGATTGTGATGTGGTACCCATGCAAGATTGTTCCTTATTACTTGGTAGACCATGGCAATTTGATAAAAAATCATACACCATGGTAGAAACAATCAGTATACTCTTGTTCATAAGGATAAACAAATTACTTTGCTTCCTATGACTCCTGGTTCCATTTTGAAAGATGATATTAATAGAGCTAATAAAGCAAAACAGGAGAACACTAAGAGTGAAAATCAGATTGTGGCAAAATAATTTGAGCAACAAATGAAGCCTAATAATAAACCATCTAGTGTCGCTTCTAAAATTAAATGAAAAGTGCATGTTTACTTGCCGCCAAATCTGATATTGATGAGCTAGATTTCAGTAACTCTGTTTGCTATGCTTTTGTGTGCAAAGAGGTATTATTTTCATTCAAGGACGTGCCTTCCTCTTTGCCTCCTGATGTCACTAACATTTTGCAGGAGTTCGCTAACGTATTTCCACAAGACGTGCCATCGGGATTACCACCTATTCGAGGGATTGAGCATCAGATTGACTTAATTCCCGATGATTGCTGCCAAACCGTGCGCCATACCGTACCAATCCAGAGGAGATGAAGGAGATTATGTGCCAAGTATAGGAGCTGCTTGACAAAGGTTATATATGCGAATCTCTTAGTCCTTGTGTTGTTCCTATTATACTAGTGCCAAAAAAGGATGGTACGTCGCGTACGTGTGTTGATTGTAGAGGCATTAATAATATTACTATTCGTTATCGTCATCCTATTCCTAGGCTAGATGATATGCTTGATGAATTGAGTGGCTCTACAATATTCTCCAAAGTTGACTTGCGTAATGGATACCATGAAATTCATATGAAATTGGGATATGAATGGAAAACAACATTTAAAATTATGTTTGTATTATATGAGTGGTTAGTCATGCCTTTTGGGTTAACTAATGCACCTAGTACTTTCATGAGATTAATGAACGATGTGTTACGTGCTTTCATTGGACGATTTGTGGTAGTCTATTTTGATGATATACTGATTCATAGCAGATCTTTGGAGGAACATTTGGAACATTTATGTTGGGGATATAACTATTAGATATGACCCACCCAGGAGGGGCCGAGTCATACCCCTGGCGGTTGATACGTCTCCAACGTATCTATAATTTTTGATTGTTTCATGCTATTATATTTTCTCTTTTGGATGTTTAATGGGCTTTAATATGCTATTTTATATTATTTTTCGGAATAACTGATACGTCTCCAATGTATCTACTTTTCCAAACACTTGCCCTTGTTTGGGACTCTAACTTGCATGATTTGAATGGAACTAACCCGGACCGACGTTGTTTTCAGCAAAACTGCCATGGTGTTATTTTTGTGCAGAAAGAAAAGTTCTCGGAATGACCTAAAAATCCACGGAGGCACGTTTTGGAATTAATAAAAAATATTGGCGAAAGAATCAATGTCAGGGGGCCCACACCCTGTCCACGAGGGTGCAGGGCGCCCCTTGCCCCGGGGCGCGCCCCTGCCTCGTGGCCCCCTGGAGCTCCACCGACGTCAACCCCAACTCCATTTATTCACTTTCGGGGAGAAAAAATAAAGAGAAGGATTTATCGCGTTTTACGATACGGAGCCGCCGCCAAGCCCTAATCTTCCTCGGGAGGGCTGATCTGGAGTCCGTTCGGGGCTCTGAAGAGGGGAATCCGTCGCCATCATCATCATCAACCATCCTCCATGACCAACTTTAGGATGCTCACCACCGTGCGTGAGTAATCCCATCGTAGGCTTGCTGGGCGGTGATGGGTTGGCTGAGATTTACTATGTAATCGAGTTAGTTTTGTTAGGATTTGATCCCTAGTATCCATTATGTGCTAAGATTGATGCTGCTATGACTTTGCTATGCTTAATGCTTGTCACTAGGGCCCACGTGCCATGATTTCAGATCTGAACCTATTATGTTCTCATGAATATATGTGAGTTCTTGATCCTATCTTATGCAAGTCAATAGTCACCTACTATGTGTTATGATCCGGCAACCCCGAAGCGACAATAATCGGGACCACTCCGGTGATGAGCATAGTTTGAGGAGTTCATGTGTTCACTAAGTGCTAATGCTTTGGTCTGGTAATTTATTAAAAGGAGGCCTTAATATCCCTTAGTTTCCAATAGGACCCCGCTGCCACGAGAGGGTAGGAAAAAAGATGTCATGCAAGTTCTTTTCCACAAGCACGTATGACTATATTCGGAATACATGCCTACATTACATAGATGAACTGGAGCTAATTCTGTGTCACCCTATGTTATAACTGTCGCATAATGAATTGCATCCGACATAATTATCCATCATTGATCCATTGCCTACGAGCTTTTCACATATTGTTCTTTGCTTAGTTACTTCTCCATTGCCACGGTTACGATCGCTACAAAACTGCTACTATTACTTTTGCCACCGTTAATGTTACTTCCATACTACTTTGCTACTAAATACTTTGCTGCAGATATTAAGTCTTTCAGGTGTGGTTGAATTGATAGCTCAGCTACTAATACTTGAGAATATTCTTTGGCTCCCCTTGTGTCGAATCAATACCTTGAGAATACTCTACCCTCGAAAACTATTGCGATCCCCTATACTTGTGGGTTATCAAGACTATTTTCTGGCGCCGTTGCCGGGGAGCATAGCTCTATTCTTTGAGTCACTTGGGATTTACATCTGTTGATCACTATGAGAAACTTGAAAGATGAAAGAACCAAGATTTTTCCCTCAACTATGAGGGGAGGTAAGGAACTGCCATCTAGCTCTGCACTTGATTCACCTTCTGTTATGAGTAAATTTGACACACCTGCACCTGCTATTGATTCTGATATGTTGCATGTTATTGATGATACCACTTTTGCTATGCACGATGCCTATGATGAAACTACTTCTATGCTTGATAATACTTTGCCATTAGGTGAATTTCTTGACGAACAACTTGCTAGGGTTAGAGAGAATGAAATTATTGAAACTGATAATATTGATGAAAGTGATGATGAAGATTCTCCCCCTAGATATGAATTGCGTGATGTACTTGATGGTTATGTTATGGATGAAGAAACTGCTAGAGACCTTTTTGCTTGCAAAGATAGATATGATCTTAAGAAACTGTTAGCTAAGCTGAAAGAGAAGTCTCTGAATGCTAGAATGAAATATGACCCTGCTTTTGCTACTTCACCTATCTGCGTTGCTGATAAGGATTATGATTTCTCTGTCGATCCTGAGTTAATTACTTTGGTTGAATCTGATCCTTTTTATGGCTATGAATCTGAAACTGTTGTGGCACATCTCACTAAATTGAATGATATAGCCACCCTATTCGCTAATGAGGAAAAAATTTGTTATTACTATATCCTTAAATTGTTTCCGTTCTCATTAAAGGGTGATGCTAAAATACGGTTTAATTTTGTTTCTCCTGGTTGTGTGCGTAGTCCCCAGGATATGATTTATTACTTCTCTGCAAAATATTTCCCCGCTCATAAGAAACAAGTTGCCTTAATGGAAATATATAATTTTGTGCAAATTGAAGAAGAGAGTCTCCCACAAGCTTGGGGGAGGCTTCTCCAATTACTTAATGCTCTGCCTGGTCATCCTCTCAACAAAAATGAAATACTTGATATCTTTTATAGTGGACTAGCCGATGCTTCCAGAGACCACTTGGATAGTTGTGCTGGTTGTGTTTTTAGGGAAAGAACTGTTGAGCAAGCTAAGTTGCTATTGAATAATATATTGAGCAATCATAATGATTGGACACTTCCTGAACCAACTCCGAAGCCAACTCCGTAGAAAAGGGGTATTCTTTTTCTCAGTCCTGAAGATATGCAAGAGACAAAGAAATCTATGAAAGAAAAAGGCATTAAAGCTGAAGATGTTAAGAATTTACCACCTATTGAAGAAATACATGGTCTTGATAACCCGACATAGGTATTTAGGGTAAATTCTCTCTACAGATTTGATGAAGGTGATATCCCTCATTATGAGTTTGCTAGCCAATGCTTGGATGAGTTTGACAATCTTATTGTTAAACAAGAAAACTTCAATGCTTATGTTGGTAGACAATTGAAACGTAATAAGCGCTTATATGATTGAACACTTGAGTGATTATATGTCTAGAGTTAAAGGTGACCTTAAGCTTATTAGTAAACATGCATCCATGGTTACCACTCAAGTAGAACAAGTACTTAAGGCACAAGATGACTTCCTCAATGAATTAAATAATAAGAAAAATGATAATGCTGTTAGAGTTATGACTAGAGGTGGTAGAATGACCCAGGAACCTTTGTATCCTAAGGGCCATCTTAAGAGAGTTGAGCAAGATTCTCAGAGAATTAGTGTTGATGCACCTAGTCCTTCTAAGAAAAAGAAAAAGAAAAACGATAGGACTTTGCATGATTCTAGTGAACCTGTTATAGACACACGAGAGAATCCCAATGATATTTCTATCTCTGATGCTGAAACACAATCTGGTAATGAACATGAACCTAGTGATAATGTTAATGATGATGTTCATGTTGATACTCAACCTAGCAACAACAATGATGTGGAGATTGAACCTGCTGTTGATCTTGATAACCCACAATCAAAGAATCAACATTGTGATAAGAGAGACTTTGTTGCTAGGAAGCACGGTAGAGAAAGAGAACCATGGGTTCAGAAACCCATGCCTTTTCCTCCTAAGTCATCCAAGAAAAAGGATGATGTGGATTTTGAGCGCTTTGCTGAAATGATTAGACCTCTCTTTTTGTGTATGCGTTTGACTGATATGCTTAAAATGAATCCTTATGTTAGGTACATGAAATATACTGTTACAAATAAAAGAAAGATACCAGAAGCTGACATTTCCACCATGCCTGCTAATTATACTTTTAAGGGTGGAATACCAAAGAAACTTGGAGATCCTGTAGTACCAACTATACCATGCTCCATTAAAAGAAACTATGTTAAAACTGCTTTATGTGATCTTGGAGCCGGTGTTAGTGTTATGCCTCTCTCTTTATATCGTAGACTTGATTTGAATAAGTCGACACCTAATGAAATCTCTTTGCAAATGGCTGATAAATCAATTGCTATACCTGTCGGTATTTGTGAGAATGTGCCTGTTGTGGTTGCAAACGTTACTATTTTAATGGACTCTGTTGTTCTTGATATTCCCGAGGACGACAGTATGTCGATCATCATTGGTATACCCTTTTTGAATACTGCAGGGGCAGTTGTTGATTGCAACAAAGGCAATGTCACTTTTCATGTTAATGGTAATTAGCATACGGTACACTTTCCGAGGAAACAACCTCAAGTTCATAGTATCAATTCTATTGGAAAAATCCCAACTATTACTATCAGAGGTTTTGAATTCCCTCTTCCTACTATCAGAAAGAGATACGATATTCCTATTGTTGGGGACATGCATATCCCCGTTGAGGTAACCTAGTGTTATTCGAAAATTCTTCGGTTTTATGTTATTCGGAAGAAGTTCGTTAACAAGATTTGATCAACCTTGTTAGTGGATTCCTTTGGATGAGCATGAGATGGATGAAGCTAGAAAGCACAACTCTCAGTACCCTCCTTTTACTTTGTGTTATTTAGATTAAATAAAGAAAATATATTATTTTCTGTCTAGTTTCTGAATTATCCTTGCAATAAAAATACCCCAAAAATAAAAGTTCTCCGAATGCCCTGAAAATGAAGTATGATTTTTGTAGATTATTTAAGAATTTCTGGCCCTCGGAACACACCAGGGGGACCCACCATTTGGCCACGAGGGCACAGGGCGCGCTCACCCCCTGGGGAGTGCCCCCTGCCTCGTGGGCCCCATGTGGCCCCCTCCACTTATTCCAGCAACCATTCACTTCGTCTTCCTCCAGAAAAATCCTCCCGTAGCCCAAACCCATGTTCTAGCTTGTTTTGCTGCCATTTTTGATCTCCTTGCTCAAAGCTCCATTCACAAAACTGCTTTGGGGGATTGTTCTTCGGTATGTGACTCCTCCAATGGCCCAATTAGTTTTTGTTCTAGTGCTTTATTTATTGCAAATTTTTGCTGCTGAGGTGACCCTATTCTTGAGTTTGCATGACAAATTTATATGGTCCAAAGTAGTTTTAATGCATGATATAGCCTCTAGGCACTTGTGGAAGTAGATGCTATCAATCTTGTCCAGTTTGGTTCACTTTTATTTTGAGTCACTAAAAATTTCAGAAATTTTCCAGAGAAAAAAATTATGATGAAGAGATTGTTGAGGGGCTCCTCGAGCCGAAGCTCAAAGCATAAGCAGAATGAAGAGAATAAAAAACCCAAGTACAATCTTCCTTGCACCTCGGAGGTCCAGCCGTGTGAATGGCCTTGTGATGCGTTCCCGAAGGCCACCAGAATTTACGATGACTTTTATTATTTGGCTGAGAATGCAGGCCTCAACAACTTCCTCCACGACCAGCGTGAACAGTATCTCCTACTCACTAATATTTTCGTGCAAATTTTTTACTTCCATGATAAGGTTAAGGAGATGTCACTCCATGATTTTTGTTTGGTTTGCAAGATACCCTTTGTGGGCAGCATCGAGGAACCACATCCTAGCGATGTGGATGGATTTATTGATAGAATTGCTGTGGGGAGACGAGGAAAGTTTCAGATGCAAGAACTACTAGTATACATTTTCCTGTTCTACGTTACTTTGCGATATTTGCTAGTAGAGGCTTAATTGGTCGTGGGAACAGTTGAAATCTTAGTGCTCCTGACCTTGTTATTTTGCGCCAGGCTTTGTTTCGTGATACAACCTTCAGTTTAGGCGCTATTGTTGCTAAACGGTTATGTCTGAACCGTACAAAGGGCCCCATTTTCGGAGGTATCTTTGCTTCACGCCTTGTTAAACACTTTGAGATACCTATTAGGCATCATGAGAAAGAGGAAAAGTTGTTCCCCACTATTTTTCTAGATTATAAGAGTATGGTAGCACATGACTTTATTGTTAAAAATAAGAAGAAGATGCTTAAGTATAACTTGATATTTGATAAAACTCACTATGAGACTATTACTTGCCTGCACCCTCTTTGTTTAACATACTTTCAGGCACGTACCTCGTAACACCCCAAAAATTTAACCATGTTTTGTTTATTAAAATTTTGCCAGGAAATTAAAATTTTTATTTTCTGGATTTATCTTTGGTTTCAGAACCTTTCTTTTCTTTGAAATTGTGGAGTTTTTGCCCCAAGTAAAAACTTTTCAAAAATGTTGTTGGGCTTGTATACCCTCTCTTGAAACATTTCTTTTATCTGTGGAATTATTTATATAATTATTTTCCCTGAGCTCTACTTCTCTAAAAATGATTTTTCATAAGATTTAGGGTCCCATTTGCACTGCAACCCTTTGATAAATTTATTTAAAAATCCCACCAAAATTTGGGGATGACATATGATGTCCCTAAATCACTTTTATGCAAAAATATCCTTTAGTCATTTGGATATTTTGAGTTTTACCACAAGTTTTCAAATCTGGTCCAGTTGCACTTTTGCACGACAACCTATTTAAATATTTCTTTAAAACTTCCACCAAAATTAGGGGATGTTAGTAGGAGTATATTATTCATCTTTGTGCAAAAACCCACTAATGTTCTTTGAAAAATTTGAGCAAAACATCCTCTTTTGCTCTCTGGTCCAGTTTGGCTTTTTCTACAGCAACTCTAATTTTTGTTGCTCTAATGCCCATGATCTTCCTCCTGCTTATTAACCACCCTGCAAAACCCTTAAGTCCAGGAGAATGCACCCATTAGAGTATTTTTGGTCCATGAAACTATGCCCTTTTCTTTCTGTCCAGAAAGGGTTTTCTCAAAAACTTGCACTAACTAGTTTCTAGTTTTGCCAAACTAACCTTGCCACCATCACCTACATCTAAAGAGACTACGATCTGGAGTTTTTGGCCACCCCAATAGTTGCCTAGATGCCCTTGACATTCTGTCAAACACCTTGAGTGCATGAACAGATCTGGCATGATTATTAGTTTGCATTGTGAACTTGATCCCCTGACCTATCAAGCTTGTCCACTGATCTCCTTGCAAACCCTAGCCTAGACCAGGTAATCCCCAGCCCCACCCAAGCCTCCTGGCATGCCCTGGCATTTTGCCGAACGCCTGGTGTGCGTGCTCTGGGCGTGCCCAGAGCGCACGTTTTGCACGCGGGCGTGCAACCGAGCCGCCGCGTTCGCTCGCCCCGCGCCCCTAGCCTTTGCTCGCCCGTAGATCCACGCCCGCCCTCATCCGCTCGCCAGAACCATCCAAGCCCCCCTAGCACCCTACAACGCCGTCAGGTCGGCCATGGCAGCGAGCGGGCGGCTGCAGTAGTCTCTGCCATGGACGGCGCCGCCCGAGCCACTCCAGCGTGCCAGCTCGCCCCTGGAGCAGCTCAAGCTCATCCGCTCACCCTGCCATACCCCGCCAACCATCGCCACGCGCCCCCTGGCTACAGAACGGCGGTTCGCCATTCTTATCCACGGCCGCCGTCGGAACCAACCTCGACCGCCTATATAAGGAGCCCCGAGTCCGTCCAGTCCCTCAGGCGACCTCAAGCCACCCCACCTAGCACTCCCATAGTCGGCAATCGACCAGGGAAGGTCTTCTTCCTCGTCTCCGGCCAGTCCGGCCGCCGTCACGTTCCGGTCCCGCTCGTCGCACCCAGAGCCTCCCCCGTCCATCCAACACCACCACACGACTCCCCTCGATCTTGCGGAGCCACCCAACACCTCAAACTCGCTCGGGAGCCACCGTAGCGTGAATCCCCAAATCTCCCGAAGCCACCGTCCGCCGCGAAGCTCGCCGCCGGTGACTCCCTCCATCCCCGCCACCCCCTCGACCACCGGGACGACCGCCCTAGACTGGCGGATCCATCCCTGCCCTCGGGATCCCACGAGGAGCCGGCGTTCGCCGACGTCGATCGCCGGAGCCCCGCCTCTGCTCAGACAAAGGAGGAGGGGGGCGGGGGCGACTGGTCAAACCTGACCAGTGGGCCCCCTGGACCCACTGTTAGTGACCCCAAGCTGGCCCGCACTGTTTTAAGTGGAGGCATAATCCCAGAGTATGTCTCCTGCGTGTTCTCCTATTCGAAACGTTTTTTTTCTTTTTCTTTTTCTGTTTTATTTAAAACTGAAATTTGACTAAACTTTGACTGGCTATAACTTTTTAAATATAACTCCGAATGAGTTGATTCTTTTTCCTACCTCTCTCAAATTTCACCTAGTTTATTTTAAGATTTATTTCAAAAAAATTCAGACAACTTTTTGTACTATTTTTAAAGTTTGTGTTAATTTGAATATTCAGACAACTTTTTGTACTATTTTAAGGCAACTTTCAAAAAATGCACCCTGTCTCTCCACAACTTGAAGGCAAGCATCCTTAACCCTGGCATAATATTTTCGTGTGTTGTTTGATATGGTTACCACACCACTTTGACATGGAGCATTCGATATTTTACGTGATGATTAAATCATATGCATGAGTGCATAAAGAAGAGTCTTTGCTGCTGAAAATGGACATGCTTGTGATAGTGATCATCCTCGTATGCCTTTCGTGCCTACCGGAAGGAAGCCGGGAAAGTCTCCATCTTGGGTAGACCTGAGCTTGTCCCTAGTTCCTCGTCGAGACGAGTGTGTCCGGTATGGCATGGTGGGGTATGATGAGTAGTGATTCTGTCTGTTGGATGAAATATATTTGTTATGCTAATCATGCAAGGAATACATAAACCTCCTGAGTCGACCATAGATCGAGTCTTCTTCCAGTAACCCCCATACTTGTTTCGTGCTACCACTTGTCCCTGCAGCAGGTAGGGTACGGTTTAGTAAGTTGTCAACCCCTTTCTAGCACACACCATACAGAGAGGCCATGGTGGAAGATACCGACTGCAGCCGGTAGGCATGCCACCTGGTCCGGGGGCATGGGTGTTTCCGGATTGGACCGAGAGGGGGGCACCCCTTAGTAGCGCGCGGTATAAATTTGATCCCATGCTAATCAAGGTGTCGTGGGTGATCTGAGACACCGGTAAGTTAAGCTGGTGTGTGCGGGTCATGTGTGTTTTCAATTAAAAGACCGTAGACGGAATTAGTCCCGATGGACTAAAGGAATCCGTTACTCATGGTTAAAGAGTACACCTTCTGCAGAGATTATATCTATTCGAATAGCCGTGTACATGGTTAAGGACTACAGTCTGGGATGGGTCAAGTGTCAATCTTAGTGTCGGTCTTCGGTGGAGAAACTGCTAAACCAAAACATGGATCATGACTTGTGACTTATGATGATTATGATTATTATTATTATGGACTAACCCTTTATATTATTTGAATTATTGAGTATCCCTGGGACGGTTCTACCTCCTAGATATTCACTTTGATTGTTTTCTTATAAGCCCTTTATGTGGTGTCGCACAGACGCCCGGCTGTGGCATGTTCGTTACTCGTCTCACTTATAAGCCCTTTATGTGGTGTCGCTGAGACGCCCGACTGAGGCATGCTCGTTATTTACTATCCTTTCGAGGCGTCGCTTCAGACACCCGATCGGTGCATTTTATTACTACTCTGTTATTGCATATTCATGTTGTATATAAATAACCTGCTTGCATGCATCAGGGATTTTTATTTTATGACTGACGTTGTGATCATAGAATATTTCAGAGCATGATTATCGTTTGTTATAATATGCTCGTGTTCATAATGTTTGCGAGTACATTCAAAGTACTCACTGGCTTGTCCCTGGCTATTGTCTTTGCCAGATTTCTTGCTTGGAGAGGAGCGTTGCAATGACAGCCCCAGAAACTAAGCAATGGTGACAACAACCTCGCGAAGACAGGAGTTATCCAGGTCAGTTGTTCCTGTGGGAAATGGAATCCCATAGACGCTGAAAGACCACAAACCGCTTCCGCCACCAGCCACTAGAAACCATTTGATGTACTCATAGGCCAGAATGGTCTTGTACTACACATTTTGTATTTTGCTTGGAATTTCTATATCAAGTTGGTGCCTCATCATCTAACAATAATCCTGGGGCTGGTGAGCACAAGGGCCATTTTCTGGGAAATGATATCCCGAAAATCCGGTCCTGACATACCTCATCTTGCCCGAGGCCATTTATGCATACTGGAATCTGACACAAGTTCCAGAGCCTGAGCCTGAGCCACCACTTGACCCCTATCGACAGTCTGTTTATCAGTGGGATCCGGAGGAGATCGCCAACTAGTGGCACCCTGAGGACCCTCCTCGGTACACTGGAGAGAGTAGCTTCGATCCATGGGCATAGACCAACCTAGGCCAAAAGCCTAAGCTTGGGGGAGTATGTATTTCTCACCGACATTACATTCATGTTCACACACTCATGCTAGTTGTCAGTGTTCATACTTTTTCATTGTACTATCCATGCTAGTTTATTTTCTTTTCTTTCTTTCTTCTTGTGTGTTTGGAAAACCTTAAGAAAAACCCAAAAAATTAGTTGTAGCCTTCAGCTAGTTTACTTTCCATGCCTGTAGTAGTAAAATTAAAAGGAAACCCAAAAATATTTCCCGTTCTTCTTTTGCTTGTTGGGAGCTTTCCCGTGTAAATAGTTTTATTTCTTTTCTTTTCTTTGGGGGTCGAGAGGAGAATACCATGATGAAAATGCTGAGTGGCTCTCATATGCATTATTGTTGATCTAACCAAGAAAACATATTACCTTGTCTTCTCCTTTGTATTAAATGCTTGCAGATTCCATCTTAGTCCAATGCACATGCACTATTATTAGTATCCACACCGTTCGGTCGTGCGAGTGAAAGGCAATAATGATGATATATGATGGACTGATTGAGATGAGAGAAGCTGGTATGAACTCGACCTATCTTGTTTTTGTAAATATGATTAGTTCATCGTTCCTGATTCAGCCTATTATGAATGAAACATGTTTGCAGTGACAATTAGAGATTATAGTTTCTCTTGCCATGCTTCATTAGCTAGGAGTTTATAATGGTTTGTCTTGCGTGCCAACATGCTATTAAAATGGTTGTGATGTGGTATGATAGGGTGGTATCCTCCTTTGAATGATTCAAGTGGCTTGACTTGGCACATGTTCACACATGTAGTTGAAACAAAATCAACATAGCCTCCACGATATTTATGTTCATGGTGATTTATATCCTACTCATGCTTGCACTTAGTGTTGGTTAATCTTAATGCATGTTTATGGCTGTTGTCGCTCTCTAGTTGGTCGCTTCCCAGTCTCTTTCTAGCCTTCACTTGTACTAAGAGGGAATACTGCTTGTGCATCCACTTCCATAAACCCCAAAGTTACTCCATATGAGTCCACCATACCTTCCTATTTGTAGTATTTACCTGCCGTTCCAAGTAAATTTGTATGAGCCAAACTCTAAACCTTCAAATGAAATTTTGTTTTGTATGCTCGAATAGCTCATGTATCAACTAGGGTTGTATATATCTTCCATGCTAGGTGGGTTATTCTCACGATGAGTGGACTCCAATCATCATTCACGAGAAAATGGCTGGTAACCGAGATGCCCAGTCCCATGCTCAAATCAAATCAAAATAATTGCAAACAAAACTCCCCCAGGATTGTTGTTAGTTGGACGGCACCCATTGTTTCGGACAAGCCATGGATTGATGTTTGTTGGTGGTGGGGGAGTATAATCTTTACCATTCTATTTGGGAACCGCCTATAATGTATGTAGCATGGAAGATATCGAGATCTCTTGGTTGTTATGTTGACAATGAAAGTATGCCACTCAAAATATTATTTATCTCTGTTTCAAAACTCGAGCTCTGGCACCTCTGCAAATCCCTGCTTCCCTCTGCGAAGGGCCTATCTATTTACTTTTATGTTGAGTCATCATCCTCTTATTAAAAAGCACCAGTTGGAGAGCACCACTGTCATTTGCATGCATTGCTATTAATTTACATTGAGTATGATTGTGACTGGATCTCTTTTTTCATGAATTACAATGTCTACTCAGTCCTTGATCTTCAGGGGTGCTCTGCATTTATGTTTTGCGGTCACACGAAGGGCTAGCGAGATACCATCTTATTATATCATATTATGATTGTTTTGAGAAAGTGTTGTCATCCGAATTTATTATTATTGCTCGCTAGTTGATTATGCCATTGATATGAGTAAACATGAGACCTAAATGTTATTGTGAATATGGTTAGTTCATAATCTTTGCTGAAAATTTGAATGCTGGCTTTACATATTTACAACGACAAGATCAAACAGAGTTTGTAAACGTTTTTCTTTATCACGTTCAGTTTGTCAATTGAATTGCTTGAGGACAAGCAAAGGTTTAAGATTGGGGGAGTTGATACGTCTCCAACGTATCTACTTTTCCAAACACTTTTGCCCTTGTTTTGGACTCTAACTTGCATGATTTGGATGGAACTAACCCGGACTGACGCTGTTTTCAGCAGAACAGCCATGGTGTTAATTTTTTTGCAGAAATAAAAGTTCTAGGAATGACCTGAAAATCCATGGAGGCACATTTTTGAATTAATAAAAATATTGGCGAAAGAATCAGTGTCAGGGGGCCCACACCATGTACACGAGGGTGCAGGGCACGCCCCCTGCCTCGTGGCCCCCTAGAGCTCCACCGACCTCAACCCCAACTCCATATATTCACTTTCAAGGAGAAAAATATGGGAGAGAAGGATTCATCGCGTTTTACGAAATGGAGCCGCCGCCAAACCCTAATCTTACTCGGGAGGGCTGATCTGGAGTCCGTTTGGGGCTCCGGATAGGGGAATCCGTCGCCATTGTCATCATCAACCATCCCCCATCACCAATTTCATGATGCTCACCGCCGTGCATGAGTAATCCCATCGTAGGCTTGCTGGACGGTGATGGGTTGGATGAGATTTACCATGTAATCGAGTTAGTTTTGGTAGGGTTTGATCCCTAGTATCTATTATGTTCTAATATTGATGTTGCTATGACTTTGCTATGTTTAATTCTTGTCACTAGGGCCCAAGTGCCATGATTTCAGATCTAAACCTATTATGTTTTCATGAATATATATGAGTTCTTGATCCTATCTTGCAAGTCAATAGTGACCTACTATGTGTTATGATCTGGCAACCCCGAAGTGACAATAATCGGGACCGCTCCCGGTGATGAGCGTAGTTTGAGGAGTTCATGTATTCACTAAGTGCTAATGCTTTGGTCCGATACTCAATTAAAAGGAGGCCTTAATATCCCTTAGTTTCCAATAGGACCCCGCTGCCACGGGAGGGTAGGACAAAAGATGTCATGCAAGTTCTTTTCCATAAGCACGTATGACTATATTCGGAATACATGCCTACATTACATTGATGAACTGGAGCTAGTTCTGTGTCACCCTATGTTATAATTGTTGCATGATGAATTGCATCCGACATAATTATCCATCATTGATCCATTGCCTACGAGCTTTTCACATATTGTTCTTTGCTTAGTTACTTCTCCATTGCCACTGTTACGATCGCTACAAAACTGCTACTGTTACTTTTGCCACCGTTACCGTTACTTCCATACTACTTTTCTACTAAATACTTTGCTGTAGATATTAAGTCTGTCAGGTGTGGTTGAATTGACAACTCAGTTGCTAATACTTGAGAATATTCTTTGGCTCGCCTTGTGTCGAATCAATAAATTTGGGTTGAATACTCTACCCTCAAAAACTGTTGCGATCCCCTATACTTGTGGATTATCACTAACCTATTAACCGAGGGCCCAGTGCCAGTTTCTGTTATTTTTGCCTATTTTAGAGTTTCGCAGAAAAAGAATACCAAACGGAGTCCAAACGGAATGAAACCTTCGCGATGATCTTTCTTGGACCGAAAGCAAACCAGAAGACTTGGAGGTGAAGTCGGAGAGGCAACGAGGAAGCCACGAGGCAGGAGGGCGCGCCCAGGGGGTAGCCCACCCCCCACCCTCGTGGGCCCCTCGTAGCTCCCCTGACCTAGTCCCTTTGCCTATATATACTCTTATACCCTAAAAACATTAGGGGGAGCCACGAAACCACTTTTTCACCGCTGCAACCATCTGTACCCATGAGATCCCATCTTGGGGCCTTTTCCGGCGTCCTGCCGGAGGGGGATTCGATCATGGAGGGCTTCTACATCAACACCATTACCTCTCCGATGAAGCATGAGTAGTTTACCACAGACCTTCGGGTGCATAGTTATTAGCTAGATGGCTTCTTCTCTCTCTTTGATTCTCAATAACAGGTTCTCCTCGATGTTCTTGGAGATCTATTTTATGTAATACTCTTTTGCGATGTGTTTGCCGAGATCCGATGAATTGTGGATTTATGAACAAGATTATCTATGAATATTATTTGGTTCTTCTCTGAATTCTTATATGCATGATTTGATATCTTTGCAAGTCTCTTTGAATTATCGGTTTAGTTTGGCCTACTAGATTGATCTTTCTTGCAATGGGAGAAGTGCTTAGCTTTGGGTTCAATCTTGCAGTGTCCTTTCCCAGTGATAGTAGGGACAGCAAGGCACGTATTGTATTGTTGCCATCAAGGATAACAAGATGGGGTTTTCATCATATTGCTTGAGTTAATTCCTCTACATCATGTAATCTTGCTTAATGCGTTACTCCATTCTTTATGAACTTAATACTCTAGATGCATGCTTGATAGCGGTCGATGTGTGGAGTAATAGTAGTAGATGCAGGCAAGAGTCGGTCTACTTGATGCGCTTTTCTATCAATTGCTCGGCAGTAATTTGTGCACCCATCGTAATATATGCTATCTCGAGCTTTTCCATTATATTGAATCTCGTTTACATCTTGCTAGTTTCCGATCTATTATTTTGTAATCTTTACTTTCCAATCTATAAACCAAAAATACCAAAAATATTTACTTTACCATTTATCTATCTCTATCAGATCTCACTTTTGCGAGTGACCGTGAAGGGATTGACAACCCCTTTATCGCGTTGGTTGCAAGTTCTTTATTGTTTGTGCAGGTATTCGGTGACTTGTGCACCGTCTCCTACTGGATTGATATCTTGGTTCTCAAAACTGAGGGAAATACTTACGCTACTTTGCTGCATCACCCTTTCCTCTTCAAGGGAAAACCAACGCAAGCTCAAGAGGTAGCAGCCGTTCAAGATGAGAAGGCCCAAGAAGATGTTGAAGATGGTGGTCCATAAAGCAAGCTTACTGAAGGCCCAACACCCGGAGGTGACTTGAGGCCCATGGGTATAAACTGTCATATGTTTAAATTGTATGTTAAGGAAAGCTTAATTTGTTCACCGAGCTGGACACATTGTGTATGAGCCGGCCGGGACTCTGTAAGCTGCCGAGCATCAACCTATGTATATGAAGGCGTGACCTGGCAGCGGGTTAAGGCAAGGAACAATAAGTCGAGAACTAGGTCAAGCATATTCGCTCCCTGGTAATCAAACCCAAGCTATACAACCTAAAGCAGGAGTAGACTTTTACCTCACTGAGAGGGGCCGAACCTGGGTAAAAACTCGGTGTCCTTTGTCTCGTTTCACCCCTTCAAGCTAACCTAGCGGTGATGGATCCACACCTAAGTCCTCTTGCTAGGGCATCTGCCATGATAAATTCCTCGACAGTTGGTGATGAGTCCTCAACCGGCGAGACCAACTCCATGTATCATGTGCAGGATGGAAGGCTTGGGGGTTGTTCTGATGGCGACAGTATTCCGGACCCCTATGAGCCGCCGAGCCGGATTGCGATCTTCATGGCCGGTACACAGCTGGGGCAGAATTCTTCAACTGCGACAACAATGATATCCGGTTCAGCGACTGGTACGGCAGCCGGGGCAGGAGACCCTGTGTGCCTGCCGGCTCAAGTTTTATCTGAACTGTTGGAGACTCTGGCAACGATGCTGATGGTGGAGGTAACCCCGGCGAACCAAGTGCAACATAATGTGGACGTTGCAAAGTTATGTGATGAGATAGCTCAAGCTAAGGAGGATGTTAACACTGAGAACACCCGGATGGCGACGGAACGAGCCACCTTGGAGAAAGAAGCAGAGCAGATTCCAACAGAAAATTTCCGTTTGAGCTTGGGCCGGAATGCATCAAAAGATGTCTTTAATAGAAGGTATGCAAGTCATTTACCCCTGGTTTACGATGCGAGGAACCTTTTCAACATGCCTAGGGCAGGAACCAGTAACCCGCCTGCTGTGGATTGGGTCGTTGAGACACCAGCGGCTGGATCACCGGTTCAGCCACGAGCTGAAAATCCGCCATGGGTGAACTTGACTCCTCCTCAGCATGTTCCAACACCCCCGGGTCATTATTCTAATCCTCTGGGTAACATGATAGCCACGGCTACTCGATTGGCGGCTCTCCCTGTTCAAGATGAATCACCAGCTGACGCATGTCTGCACGAAGTCGTTTAAATCCTCCTCGGTAACCTGGGAAGCTACCCAATTGCATGAAGTGATAGTCTTAGTCATTGTTGAGGATGAAGGTCTGAAAAGAAAATATTGCCAGTTTAAGACTATGTTGTTAAGCCGGCCATTGATTCAAAGGTAAGAATTTTAAATAGGAGTGTGTTAAGACGGAGGATAGCATTGAGTTATGTAGAGATATCTATTGGCGGCCTAAATGGGGACTAATGGTATATGACGGCTTAAGGTTTATCGGTTAAGCCGCCTGAACAGCTGCTAGTTTTTAGATCTATAACTGAAGGATTGCAAAGTGTTGGACGAATAGTTTTCACATATTTGTATTACAATTTTGGATCTGCGGCAGTTCAGAAAACGAAGAAAATTCTAAACCTAAGTTGGCAGTAGCAGAGAAGTTCATGTGTTTTGATGAGATCTTCTATGAAGGGGAGGTATTCAGATATTAAAAATGAGTGCTAAATTGCTACCGCACAGGTTTCGTGCCATGTTCAGATCAAAAACTACAAGATCTAGAGGAGAAAACGAGGAATGGTGAAGAACACCAACAAACAAGTGAAAACCCTAACTGCAGATCTGTTCTGAGGTGAAGTCAAACTTACTGGGGCTGTTGGACAGTGAAGGCGCGCCGGGGTGCTCTGGTTCGTTCAGGTCGATGCAGCGGCCGGTGTCGAAGCAGTTCGCAAGGTTGACGGCGGCGGAGCTCGGGCGCGTGTGGCGTTGTGAGGAAGAAGACAAAGACGAGGAGGCAAGGGGGGAAATGAAAAGGACCGATGTTCCTATTTATAAGCCAGTGAATAGATGGCATGCACGGGAGTCGAGGAGGCCAAAAATGATTATGTAGTTGCACAGACTCCTCGATTTTTGGGAGGTTCATTAAAGATGAAGATATACTGAGATGTTTTGGGCCCTGTGCGATATTAATGCAAGATGACATCATGGTGGGTTAACAATTCTGTGAGCTCACGTCATGGCAGGTTATAAGATTTCATAAAGATTGACGATGAAGGATTTTCTAAAGTCAAGTACTGAAGACTGATATGAACAAGTTCACATCAACCTGGGGCCTAATGTTGGGGATTTAACTATTAGATATGACCCGCCCAGGAAGGGTCGGGTCATACCCTTGGCGGTTCATGATGAGAAGGCCCAAGAAGATGTTGGAAATGGCGGTCCATAAAGCAAGCTTACTGAACGCCCAAGACCCAGAGGCGACTTAAGGCCCATGGGTATAAACCACCATATGTTTAACTTGTATGTTAAGGAAAGCTTAGTTTGGTCACCGAGCCGGACACATTGTGTATGAACGGGCCGAAACTCTGTCAGACAACAGGCATCAACATGTCTATATAAAGGGGTGACCCGGCGGCGGGTTAAGGCAAGGAACAACAAGTCGAGGACTAGGTCAAGCGTATTCGCTCCATGGTAAGCAAACCCAAGCAATACAACCTAAAGCAGGAGTGGGATTTTACCTCACTGAGAGGGGTCGAACCTGGGTAAAAACTCTGTGTCCTTTGTCTCGTTTAACACCTTCAAGCTAAGCTAGCGGCGATGGCTCCACACCTAATTCCTCTTGCTAGGGCATCTGTCGTGATAAATCCATGTCAGTTGGCGGTGAGTCCTCAACCGGCGAGACCAACTCCATGTATCAAGTGTAGGATGGCAGGCTTGGGGGCTGTTCCGATGGCGACAGTATTCCGGACCCCTATGAGCCACCGAGCTAGGTTGCGATCTTCATGGCCGGTACACAGACGGGGCAGAATTCGGTTCAGCGACTCCTACGGCAGCCGGGGCAGGAGGCCCTGTGCGCCCGCCGGCTCAAGTTTTATCTGAACTGTTGGAGGCTCTGGCAACGATGCTGGCGGTGGAGGTAACCCCGACCAACCAAGTGCAACATAATGTGGATGTTGCAAAGTTATGTGATGAGATAGCTCAAGCTAAGGAGGATCTTAACGCTGAGAACACTTATGTCTACTACACAACCTTCTTCTTGTAGACGTTGTTGGGCCTCCAAGTGCAGAGATTTGTAGGACAGTAGCAAATTTCCCTCAAATGGATGACCTAAGGTTTATCAATCCGTCGGAGGCGTAGGATGAAGATGGTCTCTCTCAAACAACCCTGCAACCAAATAACAAAGAGTCTCTTGTGTCCCCAACACGCCCAATACAATGGTGAATTGTATAGGTGCACTAGTTCGGCGAAGAGATGGTGATACAAGTGCAATATGGATGGTAGATATAGGTTCTTGTAATCTGAAAATATAAATAGCAAGATAACTAATGATAAAAGTGAGCATAAACAATATTGCAATGCTAGGAAACAAGGCCTAAGGTTCATACTTTCACTAGTGCAAGTTCTCTCAACAATAATAACATAACTGGATCATATAACTATCCCTCAACATGCAACAAAGAGTCACTCCAAAGTCACTAATAGCAAAGAAAAAATGAAGAGATTATGGTATGGTACGAAACCACCTCAAAGTTATCCTTTCTGCTCAATCTATTCAAGAGTCCGTAGTAAAGTAACACAAAGCTATTCTTTCCGTTTGATCTATCATAGAGCTCGTACTAGAATAACACCTTAAGACACAAATCAACCAAAACCCTAATGTCACCTAGATACTCCATTGTCACCTCAAGTATCTGTGGGCATGATTATACGATATGCATCACACAATCTCAAATTCATCTATTCAACCAACATAAAGGACTTCAAATAGTGGCCCAAAGTTTCTGCCGAAGAGTCAAGACGAAAACGTGTGCCAACCCCTATGCATAAGTTCATTGAACCCGCAAGTTGATCACCAAAACATACATCAAGTAGATCACGTGAATATCCCATTGTCACCACAGATAAGCATGGCAAGACATACATCAAGTGTTCTCAAATCCTTAAAGACTCAATCCGATAAGATAACTTCAAGAGGAGAACTCAATTCATCACAAGAGAGTAGAGGGGGAGAAACATCATAAGATCCAACTATAATAGCAAAGCTCGCAATACATCAAGATCGTATCACCTCAAGAACACGAGAGAGAGAGAGAGAGAGAGAGATCAAACACATAGCTACTGGTACATACCCTCAGCACCGAGGGTGAACTACTCCCTCCTCGTCATGGAGAGCGCCGGGATGAGGAAGATGGCCACCGGTGAGGGATCCCCCCTCCGGCAGGGTGCCGGAACGGGCTCCCGAGAGGCTTTTGGTGGCTACAGAGGCTTGCGGCGGCGGAACTCCCGATCTATTGTGTTTTCAAAGGTTTTAGGGTATATGGACATATATAGGCGAAAGAAGTCGGTCAGTTGAGCTACGAGGGGCCCACGAGGGTGGAGGGCGCGCCAGGGGGGTGGGCGCGCCCCCTACCTCGTGGCCTCCTCGAAGCTTCCCTGACTTCAGCTCCACATCTCCTGGATCACATTCGCTCCAAAAATCACGCTCCCGAAGGTTTCATTCCATTTGGACTCCGTTTGATATTCCTTTTCTTCGAAACACTGAAATAGGCAAGAAAACAGCAATATGGGTTGGGCCTCCGGTTAACAGGTTAGTCCCAAAAATAATATAAAAGTGTATAATAAAGCTCGTAAACATCCAAAACAGATAATATAATAGCATGAACGCTTCATAAATTATAGATACGTCGGAGACATATCAAACACCCGGATGGTGACGGAACGAGCCGCCTTGGAGAAAGAAGCGGAGCGGATTCAAGCAGAAAATTTTCGTTTGAGCTTGGACCGGAACGCATCAAACGATGTCTTTAATAGCAGGCATGCAAGTCGTGTACCCCCGGTTTACGATGCGAGGAACCTTTTCAACACGCCTAGGGCAGGAACCAGTAACCCGCCTGCTGTGGATTGGGCCGTTGAGACGCCGGCGGCTGGATCACCGGTTCAGCCACGAGCTGCAGATCCCCCATAGGTGAACTTGACTCCTCCTCAGCATGTTCCGACGCCCCGGGGTCATTATTCTAATCCTCTGGATAACATGATAGCCGCGGCTACTCGATTGGCGTCTCTCCCTGTTCAAGATGAATCACCAGCTGATTCCTGTCTGCACAAAGTCGTTTAAATCCTCCTCGGTAACCCGAGAAACTACCCAGTTGCATGAAGTGATAGTCTTAGTCATTGTTGAGGATGAAGGTCTGAAAAGAAAATATTGCCGGTTTAAGACTATGTTGTTAAGCCGACCATTGATTCAAAGGTAAGAATTGTAAATAGGAGTGTGTTAAGCCGGAGGATAGCATTGAGTTATGCAGACATATCTATTGGCGGATTAAATGGGGACTAATGGTATATGGCGGGTTATGGTTTATCAGTTAAGCCGCCCGAAAAACTACTAGTTTTTAGATATATAAGTGAAGGATTGCTAAGTGTTGGACAAATAGTTTTCGCAGATTGGTATTATAATTTTGGATCTGCAGCAGTTCAGAAAATGAAGAAAATTCTAAACCTAAGTTGGCAGCGGTAGAGAAGTTCATGTGTTCAGATGAGATATTCTACGAAGGAGAGGTATTCAGAAATTAAAAATGAGTGCAAAATTGCTACCGCATAGGTTTCGTGCCATGTTCAGATCAAAAACTACAAGATCTAGAGGAGAAAACGAGGAATGGTGAAGAACAACGACAAACAAGTGAAAACCCTAACTGCAGATCTGTTCTGAGGTGAAGTCAAACTTACTAGGGCTGTTGGACAGTGAAGGCGCGCCGGGGTGCTCTGGTTCGTTCAGGTCGATGCAGCGGCCGGTGTCGAAGCAGTTCGCGAGGTTGACGGCGGCGGAGCTTGGACGCATGTGGCGTTGTGAGGAAGAAGACAAAGACGAGGAGGCAAGGGGAGAAATGAAAAGGACCCATGTCCCTATTTATAAGGCAGTGAATAGATGGCATGCGCGGAAATTGAGGAGGCCAAAAAATGATTATGTAGCTGCACGGACGCCTCGATTTTTGGGAGGTTCATTAAAGACAAAGATATACTAAGATGTTTTGGGCCTCGTGCGATATTAATGCAAGATGATGTCATGGCGGGTTAACACAATTCTGTGAGCTCACGTCATGGCGGGTTATAAGATTTCAAAAAGATTGACGATGAAGGATTTTCTAAAGTCAAGTACTGAAGATTGATATGAACAAGTTCACATCAACCTGGGGCCGAATGTTGGGGATTTAACTATTAGATATGACCCGCACAGGAAGGGTCGGGTCATACCCTTGGCGGTTCATGATGAGAAGGCCCAAGAAGATGTTGGAAATGGCGGTTCATAAAGAAAGCTTACTGAAGGCCCAAGACCCGGAGACAACTTGACGCCCATGGGTATAAACCGCCATATGTTTAACTTGTATGTTAAGGAAAGCTTAGTTTGGTCACCACGCCGGACACGTTGTGTATGAGCCGACCAGGACTCTGTAAGCCGCCGGGCATCAACCTGTGTATATAAAGGGGTGACCCGATGGCGGGTTAAGGCAAGGAACAGCAAGTCGAGAACTAGGTCAAGCGTATTCGCTCCAGGGTAATCAAACCCAAGCAATAGAACCTAAAGCAGGAGTAGGCTTTACCTCACTCAGAGGGGCCGAACCTGGGTAAAAACTCTGTGTCCTTTTTCTCGTTTAACCCCTTCAAACTAACCTAGCGGTGATGGCTCCACATCTAAGACCTCTTGCTAGGGCATCTGTCATGATAAATCGACGACAGTTGGCGATGAGTCCTCAACCGGCAAGACCAACTCCATGTATCAAGTGCAGGATGGCAGGCTTGGGGGTTGTTCTAATGGCGACAGTATTCCGGACCCCTATGAGCCGCCGAGCCGGGTTGCGATCTTCATGGCCGGTACGCAGCCAAGGTAGAATTCTTCAACTGCGGCAGCAATGATATCTGGTTCAGCGACTCCTATGGAAGCCGGGGTAGGAGGCCCTGTCCGCCCGCCGACTCAAGTTTTATCTGAACTGTTGGAGGCTCTGGCAACGATGCTAACGGTGGAGCTAACCCCGGCGAACCAAGTGCAACATAATGTGGACGTTGCAAAGTTATGTGATGAGATAGATCAAGCTAAGAAGGATCTTAACTCTGAGAACACCCGGATGGCGACGAAACGAGCCGCCTTGGAGAAAGAAGCAGAGCGGATTCAAGTAGAAAATTTTCGTTTGAGCTTGGACTGGAATGCATCAAACGATGTCTTTAATAGAAGGCATGCAAGTCGTTTACCCCTGGTTTACGATGCAAGGTACCTTTTCAACACGCCTAGGGTAGGAACCAGTAACCCGCGTGCTATGGACTGGGCCGTTGAGATGGCGTCGGCTGGATCACCGATTCAGCCACGAGATCCAGATCCCCCACGGGTGAACTTGACTCCTCCTCGGCATGTTCCAATGCCCCGGGGTCATTATTCTAAGAGCAGTTTTAACATGGTCCCTCTTAACCCCTCTTTTCACATGAGAGGTAAGAGTATAAAATAGATCTTAGCCGTTGATCTCATCAATGAATGGCTTGATTGACTCTTACCTTCTTACCTCACATGTAAAAAAAGGAGGTAAGAGGGACCATGTTAAAATTTGCCTTATTCTAATCCTCTGGATAACATGATAGCCGCGACTACTCGATTGGCAGCTCTCCCTATTCAAGATGAATCACCAGCTACGATGGAGATACGGCGAGCCGGAGAACTTCCTCAAATGGCTGTGGCTCAACAGGTGGCTTATTCATACAGTCGTGAATGGAATCACTCAACCTCGCGTCCAAGCCAGAGTTATAGCAGACACCTTGATTCACCGGATGTATTGAGTAGTCAGCCTCGGAGGACTGACCCGCCGCGTGCTGGTAATGATGCTTAGGCTTTGGTGGACCAGGGCAGAGCGCGGCATGAGGCTGAGCTGGTGAAAGTGCTAGTATCGACTAGAGGGGGGGTGAATAGGCGATTTTTATGAAAGTCTTCAAAACTTGGAAGTTTCGAAGACAAACAACAGAAACAACCTAATTGATATGCAGCGGAAGATAAACTACCCTAAACAAGCCATAGTCAAGTATGCAATGATGTGAAAGTATAGGACTAATAGCAGTAAGGTAGTAAGGATCAAGATGGAAGATAGTGTGAAGCCAATCAACAATAGTAGTCAAGCTATGAAGTCAAACAGATAAACAGATAAGCAATGACTTCATAAAGACACACTTAAGTAAGGTTGGAAGAGATAGAACCAGTTGCTTGTTGAAGACACAGGATTTGTTGGACCAGTTCCAATTGCTGTGACAACTGTACGTCTGGTTAGGGAGGCTGAGATTTAACTCAGAAGACCGTGCCTTCACCTTATTCCCCTTGAGCTAAAGACACCCAGTCCTCGCCCAATCACTCTGGTAAGTCTTCAAGGGAGACTTCCAAACCTTCACAGACTTCGTTCACCGGCAATCCACAAGGACTCTTGGATGCTCAGAACGCGACGCCTAACCGGCTGGAGGATTCACAGTCCTCAAGTGTAATAAGTCTTTAGGTCACACAGACAGAAAGACTTCAGTGATGCCTAACACTCTTTGGCTCTGGGTGTTTGGGCTTTGTCCTCGCAAGGATTTCTCTCTCTCAAATGCTTCGAGGTGGGTTGCTCTCAAACGACAAAAGCCGTGCACAAACTCTGAGCAGCCACCAATTTATGGTGTAGGAGGTGGGCTATTTATAGCCACTAGGCAACCCGACCCGATTTGTCCAAAATGACCCTGGGTCACTAAGGAACTGACACGTGTTCCAACGGTCAGATTTCAAACACACGCGGCAACTTTACTTGGGCTACAAGCAAAGCTGACTCATCCAGCTCTGGATAATATTTGCTCTTCGCTCGAAGACATAGGATTTGGGTTGAGCATCACTTCAGTCACTCCGACTTAGTTCACTTGGACCCCACTTAACAGTATGGTGGTTCATATGACTCAACAAAGAAGAAAAGGAAACAACGAAAACACACAGTCTTCGCGCTCCAAAGTCTTCACGCAATGTCTTCTCATGTCATAGTCTTCAATAAGAATATCTTCTCTTACCACCGTTGTCTTCAATGTCTTCATACATTTTTAGGGGTCATCTCCGGTAGGTAAACCGGATCAATGAGGGACACTACCTGCGTTATCCTGCAATTCTCACAAACGCATTAGTCCCTCAACCAACTTTGTCGTCAATACTCCAAAACTAACTAGGGGTGGCACTAGATGCACTTACAATCTCCCCCTTTTTGGTGATTTATGACAAATTGGTTGAAGTTTTCAACGGGGATAAAGTATGTGAAATTGTAAGGATAGGAATTTGTCTTCATAAGTTGCAAGGGCTCCCCCTAAAGATGTGCATATAAGTAATTTGCTTTCGGAATGCAAATGCACGTGGCAGGTTGTACTTGTGGAGATCCACTTCAACTTATGAAGATAATTCATCATGCATGAAATGATATAGCAATAAGAATGACATGCATAATGAAAAATGGACGTCTGCAAAATGATCTAAGTGCGGAAGTTATCATCGCACATGCGGAATTTATCATCGCATCATGGTAAAGCAAATAAGTAGCAGAAGTAGCAGACGACCGTCAAGTTTAGGTGTTACAACTCAAAGAACCAAATGTTTCAAAGCGCAAGAGTTGTAAGCACACAGCAAAAATATAATGCAACCGCCCATATGAACCCGCTTGAAGACTATCAACTCATACGCTTCTCCCCCTTTTGTCAGTAATGACCAAAAAGGTTTGAAGACATAGAGCATCTACTCGTCATCATGAGTAGGTGAAGCAGCAGGGTTGTTGTCGTTGGTTGGCGGTGCAGACGAGCTTGGTGCAGTGTCGATGCGCGCAGTAGTAGTTGGAGGTGGTGAAGTAGCGTCATCTTCATCATCAATCACTCTGGCATTGACTGTTTCTGCGGAAGAGGAATATTCAGAGTCTTCAAGAGATGGAGTTCGACGCAGGGTAGCAGTCCTTGGAGGAGTGGAGTCGAACTGGAATCTTTCATTGAAGCCATCATCTTGAAGATTAGCTTCAGCACTGAGCAGAGTCAAACTCTTCCATGATCTTCGGCAAGTTTCATGAGCAACAAAGGCATTCTTGGTGGCAAGGTTGCGAATGCGATTGACATCCACCAAGAGGCTTTGCATTTGGCGCTTGAGCCAGAAATGATGCTTATCCTGCTTCTGATGAAGAGCCACAAGAAGCTCTCGGTCATTAAGAACACGAGAACGCTTCCGAGGCCTTTGCGCAATGGTGCTTTCAGTGGCTTCAGTTGGCGCTCTGTGAGGCAGACGGGTGTTACCAGCAAGTGGATAGAATCTTGTTGCTGCTTGAACACCTTCAATAGGCTGAGTGAAGCTTTGGTGCTCAATGTTCTGAAGACAAAGTGGTGTCTTGGCAGGGTCAGAGTATACAGCATCAACTGACATATCAACCTCGGGCAGAAATATGATGTGATTGCGAGCAGAGGGCTGATAATTGACAGATGAGTGTCGCTTGATGAGGCGCATGACCCAGGGAGCATAAAACTTCAGACCAAACAGGTCAGATCCGGAAGCAGCAAGTTGCCTGATGAAGAATTCCTGAGTGTTGAAGCTGATGCCATTAAGAATATAGAAGACCAAAGTCTTCATGGCTCCTTCAAGCTTGGCCGATGATGAGTGTCCCTTGACTAGCCATAGAGTTCGCCTGATGATATGGTATATGGTGCAAGGTAGATACTCAAGGTCTCGAACAAAGAAATGTGTGGGATACTCAGCGTCAGATGGCAAAGGATTCATCATGCTCAGCATTTGGCTCATATTGGGTTCTAGCTTATGAAAGATGCTCTCCACAGCATTGCGGTGGAGCTGACAGTTAGGCTCATACAGTTCTCCAGGAGTGGCTAGCCCAGTAAGCTCGATGATATCCATAGCTTTGGCTTCATGATGAACATTGCCAGTCATCCACTCGAGAACCCAAGTCTTGATGTCTCTGTAGTAGCCGCGAATGTGCAGAGTGGCATAGAATTGAAGCAATAGCTCTTCATTCCAATGTTCCTTGTCTGTCACAAAATGGAGCAGACCAGCATCGCGAAAGTAGTCAAGTGCTTCTTCCAAGCACGACAGTCCAGCAATAGCTTTAGTGTCAAGGCGCATATGAGGGAAAATGCGCCCTTGATCATATAGCACACATGAGTAATAGCTTCTCTACTGATAGCTCCAGAACCGATCTGATGAAATCCTTGGCTTGGAGTAGGGGTTCTTGGCGCTGTCAAAGAAGGTATTGTGGCTCTTGAAGCCATTAGCATTGAAGGACCCGGGGGAGTTGGCAGTACGTGGAAACCTTGGCAATCTCGGCTTTGGCTTCTGGACCTGAGGCCGATGCTAAACATGATAGTCAAATTGGGGTCCTGAGGCAGCAGGCGGAG
Source organism: Triticum timopheevii (assembly GCA_963921465.1). Lineage (NCBI taxonomy): Eukaryota > Viridiplantae > Streptophyta > Magnoliopsida > Poales > Poaceae > Triticum > Triticum timopheevii. The sequence continues at coordinate 356,805,858 of OY997274.1, read as the reverse complement.
GCACCAAAACGGGCCATCGGACAGTGACAAGCTGACCGTGATCGTATGCTTGCTCAATAGTGTGAGGCCTTGGTGGCGGAACAGGAGCAGGGGCAACATCAGAGGGTTCAGGCTGCACAACAGGTTCTTCAGGAGCAGTTGTCATATTTGCTCCAGGTGCAGCCTCCTCATTGGCGTCAGGTGCAGCATTCTCATGAGCTTCAGGTGCAGAGTCCTCATTGGTTTCAGGTTCAGTGGCCACATTTGCTTCAGGCATAGTGGCCTCATTGGTTTCAGGTTCAGGGGTTGGTGCAGGCTCCACATTGGCGCCAGCCATGACTATGTCACTGGCTTCATTGGCGTTGGGTGTGGCAGCCTCAACATTTTCAACCTCCTCTTGACGAATAGGAGGGTCGGGCACAGGCACGTTCAAACCATGAACTGCTTCATCTTCAATCGCTGGGGGTGTTGGTACACGAACTTCTTCTTTTTCAATAGCAGGGGGAGTTGGTACACATACTTCTTCTTCTTTTTCTTCGGCTGATGCAGCCGGAATGTCTTCAGCAGCATGTGCTTCAGACATGGAGTTGTTCACTGTTGGAGCTGGTTCAGAAAATACTTGCCGTGCAACAGGTGAATGTTGCACTTCTCCTTCAGGAACGCTCGACAGAGGGACTTCAGGCCTTTGTCCTCTGCGAAGCCTGCGAAGAGCTGGCTTCAAGTTGGGAGATGGAGTTGGGTGAGCCTGAAAGTCTTCATCCTCTTCTTGCACTAGGGGTGTAGCTTGTTGTTGTTGTTGGGGAGTACTGGGGGAGTCTTGTTGTTGTTGTGGGTGATCAGCCCACGAAGCATCCTGAGCAATTGGCGTCAATGGACGACCAATGCTGATGAGTTCGCTATTCGTACGAACAGGCGATGATACCACTTGATGTTCGATCTGAGGAAGAACTTCATCATCATTTACATTGTCATCTTGACCAATGTCTTCAGCAGCGTTGGGTTCAGCTGCTGGAATATCTTCAGTCTCATGAGCCTCTGTGGTAGCAGGCTCATGGACAACCATCCTTCTTTCTTGATGAATAGACACAGGGCGAACCACGGAAATGGGTTCAACGACTAAGGGCTCTGTGGAAGCAGCCCTAGTCTTCTTGGTCTTGCGCTTCTTGTTGGAGGGAGCAGCATCAGAAGCTTCAGTATTCTTTCTCTTTCTTGCGTCAGCCTCGGCAGCCTTTGTCTTCTTCCATTCTGAAGCGGTTGTGGTGACCTTTGGCTTCGAGCCAGTCATGCTGCTCGGGAAGATAATGCGAGGGGCTTCTTGGCTTGAAGGCTCAGGCTGTTTAGCAGGGTGCTTCTTCTTCCTCTTTGCAGCCATCCTGGGGTCAATGCCTGGACGGCCAAGGGACTTGCGCTTCGCAGCCTCATTGTAGGCAATCACACACTTATCAGCCAAAAGCTTCATGCGTTCTCGAGAGCCCTGAGATTCTTGGCGTTTCATCAGAAAAGCTTCTTTAAGATCATGGAGCATGACCTTGAAGTTGGGACGTCTTGAACACTCAGATTGGCCACATGCTTCTTGAATTGAGCCTTCTCAAAATCAATCTTGTTTTTGAGCTCAACGATGCGCTAAGCAAGATCTAGCTCAGAAGCAATGGCGCCATTGAAGGCGACACTGAGGCCAATTGGGAGCTGTAAATCTTCAAAGCTGACGTTGGGGGTGTCGAACCACTCATCAATGAAATTGTGAATGATGGCCACATCAAACAGAGGCAGGTTGCTGAAGATTTCTACTTCTTCTTTGCTCTTGATCAGCTGCTCAAGGGCATCATCAGCAAGATCTTCATCACTTGATAGATCAATGGGTTCTTCAAGCAGAATGGCAGCAGGAGTCAAAGCTCGCTGATCAGATGGTCTAACAAGCTGCTTTTTCTTGTTCGTTCTCTTGGAGACACGGGACAGATCTTCAGATTGCACACTGGCTTCAGGAGGTGCAGTGGCCAGTGGCTTCGCACGCAAAGTCTTCGGAGGTGGCTTTGCAGCTGAGGTTGAAGCCTTTGACTTCTTTTGCTTCTGCGGCTTTGGAGGAGGAGGAGCAGGGGCTTCATCAGAGTCAGCACCATTGTCAGAATGATCTACTCTGGCGCCTTGGACCATGATGTAAGTGATGAGGCCGTCAAGGTTGGCATAGGGGCCAATGACATTGGGATTAGCTTCACGGGAGCCATCAACACGGGGAGCAGAGGGACCTGGATTGAAGTCCAAACCCAAGGACTTCTTGTTCTCCTTGGCCGAAGCCACAGCAAACTGATAGTTGCACTTGAAGAGCGAATCTTCACGACACCATAGAAGTGAAGTGGGATCTGCGTTTGCTGGCTGTGGCCCACGGACCATGCATGGATAGAAGCCTTGTTCAATGGCTTTAGCTTGGCTTTTGGGTTGAAGCCCTCGATAGAGGATATCACCCCATGGTCTGTTGATGGCATGCTTCTCTGCATATTCCTTTGTCACAAATCTGTACTTGAACCACTCCTCAGCCCAATAGCGTCGAATCCATTGGATTCGTGTCTTCCTCTGATGATAATTCTCTTCAGGATTTGTCTTGTACAGTTCTGCTAAGTCATCAGGCAGATCTTTAGATGTGCCTCCTCTGCGCTATCTGCCACCCTTCCTTGTTGATTTCTCTGTTGTCATGAATTTCAAGCTGAAAGCCTTCAATACGTTCAAAGGCTTCAGAGATGCGCTTGCTGGTCAAGCAGGAACTGGCTTCAGGAGAATTTATATGATGCTGCAAGTATTCTGCAAACGAATGCAGACTATGAGAACCAAGGGATTCTCCCACGGACATGTACCTGTGACAGCATTAGAAATGTGAGGGAAGGGGAAGAGGTCATATGCATTCTCAGAAGATTTTGAAGATAAATCAGTTTGAAGACATTGACCTCATGTTGCAAAGACATTCACTTATATAGGTGAGTTGGTTCCAGATTTGTACCAATCCGTGAATAAGTACAAGTGAGGAATCAAACTAGAAAAAATCTAAGTGAATCGACTAAGCAGTATGAGATGCAGACGGAATAGATCTAGCTTTGAATAGACAGAAACTACTTTCGGTAAATAGGATGAATCTTGAAGATCAAAAAGGTGGTAAAAATAGAGTTATAATTACCGCACGAAGAACTGCTAGATGGAGAAGAATAGGAGACTGAGCAATTCAGCCCACCGTGCCCTAACTTGGCGACGAAGGACACCTACAGCGACGGCGGAGAGGACGATGTCCGCGGCCGGCGTGAGGACGGCGCCGGAGAAGTCGCGGCAGCTAAGCGCTTCGTCGCCGGCGTCGTCTCGAGCTAGCGGTGGCTCTAGGGTTTTGACGGAGGTGGAGAGGTGGAAGAAGTATTTCTTTACCGCAGGGGGACATGTATTTATAAGTAGGTGAGAGATACAGCGCAATTACGCTGGTGCCCCTGGCGGTTCACATCTGAGGGGCACGTGGCAAGCATGCAACACCCTCAGGATTATCCCACGTTCCCACGCCCGCCAGGCATGTCGGAGAGTTGTTCCGGCTTCTCCGGATTTCAACAGTAAAGATAAGCCATTAAAAACAGATTAGACATTCGATAGTTTCAACAGAATGCATATGATTTGGATAGATAGATGTTGAGATAGTAAGCATAGAGAGGTTAGGGTCCGATCACATTCACTTAGTTCAAAAGATCCAATCTTGAAGACATAGCTATAAGTGAATGCTGTAGATGACAGAACACTAGTATATATATATATCAAAAAGCAATCAAATCATCATAGTGCAGAAAGTCATGAAGACAAATTGAAACTGAAGACAAACCAAATGCGAAGTCATTGCAATATAACGCCTTGAATGAAACACTTCAAACAAGAAAAGTTGGTGGTGGCGTTACCCACCAAATAGGAAGTATTAGACCCAGACACGGCGCACAATTATCGTGGCGCTCCGAAGTCAAATTCCATGTTAATGTATTCACACTCAGAGTGTAAATCTTCATTGATTGAAGATATACCTTACTTTGTGTGTTGCACATCTAAGTCATCAACATGCATAAGTGTTAGGATGTGTGCCTGATCACAGGACATTAGAGGATTCCAAGATATTTAGCTCACACCGTAACTTGCAAAACCTTTTCTCATCCAAGGGCTTAGTGAAAATATCTGCCAGTTGCTCTTCAGTGTTGACGTGAATGATATCGATATCTTTCTTCATAACATGATCTCTGAGAAAGTGATGACGAATTTCAATGTGCTTTGTCTTCGAGTGTTGGACTGGATTGTTGGCTATTTTTATGGCACTCTCGTTGTCGCAGAAGAGAGGTACTTGATTCAAGTTGATGCCATAATCCTTGAGAGTTTGCTTCATCCATAGAAGCTGAGCACAACAGGATCCAACAGCAATGTATTCAGATTCAGCAGTTGAGAGTGATACACAGTTCTGCTTCTTCGAAGACCAACAGACAAGTGATCGACCAAGAAAATGGCATGTGCCAGATGTGGACTTGCGATCCACCTTGTCACCAGCATAATCAGCATCCGAGAATCCAACCAAATCGAATCTTGAGCCCTTGGGATACCATAATCCTAGTGTTGGGGTGTAAGCCAAATATCGAAGAATTCGCTTCACAGCTAAGTGATGTGATTCCTTTGGTGCCGCTTGGTACCGAGCACACATGCAAACACTAAGCATAATATCTGGCCTAGATGCACATAAATAAAGCAAAGAACCAATCATGGAGCGGTATACCTTTTGATCGAACTCTTTACCATTGTCGTCGGGACCAAGATGGGGTTTGGCTGGCATTGGCGTCGTGTAGCCTTTGCAGTCTTCCATTCCAAACTTTTTCAGACAATCTTTGAGGTATTTCTCTTGAGATATGAACATGCCATTTCTCTGCTGACGAATTTGAAGACCAAGGAAGAACTTTAGCTCACCCATCATGGACATTTGATATTGCTCTTGCATCATGTACCCAAACTCATCACTGTACTTCTGGTTGGTGCATCCGAAGATTATGTCATCCACATATATTTGGCACACAAACAGTTCACCATCATATGTCTTTGTGAAGAGAGTGGGATCGAGGGATCCAGGTGAGGGAGTCCTGGACTAGGGGGTGTCCGGACAGCCGGACTATCATCGTCCGCCGGACTCCAAGACTACGAAGATACAAGATTGAAGACTCCGTCCCGTGTCCGGATGGGACTTTCCTTGGCGTGGAAGGCAAGCTTGGCAATACGGATATGTAGATCTCCTACCATTGTAACCGACTCTGTGTAACCCTAGCCCTCTCCGGTATCTATATAAACCGGAGGGTTTTAGTCCGTAGGACAACAACCATTACAACAATCATACCATAGGCTAACTTCTAGGGTTTAGCCTCCTTGATCTCGTGGTAGATCCACTCTTGTACTACCCATATCATCAATATCAATCAAGCAGGAGTAGGGTTTTACCTCCATCGAGAGGGCCCGAACCTGGGTAAAAACATCGTGTCCCTTGTCTCCTGTTACCATCCGCCTAGACGCACAGTTCGGGACCCCCTACCCGAGATCCGCCGGTTTTGACACCGACATTGGTGCTTTCATTGAGAGTTCCTCTGTGTCATCACCGATAGGCTCGATGGCTTCTTCAATCAACAACAACACTGTCCAGACTGAGACTTTTCTCCCCGGACAGATCTTCGTATTCGGCGGCTTTGCACTGCGGGCTAATTCACTTGGCCATCTGGAGCAGATCGAAAACTACGCCCCTGGCCGTCAGGTTAGATTTGGGAGCCTAAACTTCACGGCGGACATCCGCGGAGACTTGATCTTCGATGGATCCGATCCGCAGCCGAGCGTGCCGCACTGTCGTGATGGACACGATCTAGCTCTGCCGCCGGACAGTGCCTTGGAGGCCGCACATGAATCCGCTCCGACCCATAGTTCGGAGCCGATCGCGCAGATCGAGGACGAGTGGCTGGACACCGCCTCGGGAGCTACAACATCCGCGGCGATGGAGCCGAACACTGACCTTGTCCCCTATAAAGCTCGCGACTCTGAGGTGCCGGACTCCAAACCTCCTGCGCCCCTACCAATCGAATCCAATTGGGCGCCGATTATGGAGTTCACCGCTGCGGACATCTTTCAGCACTACCCTTTGGCGACATCCTAAATTCGCTAAAGCATCTCTCGCTATCCGGAGAGCCCTGGCCGGACTATGGCCGGGATGGTTGGGATGCGGACAACGAAGAAATTCAAACCCCACCCACCACCCACTTTGTAGCCACTGTTGACGATCTAACCGACATGCTAGACTTTGACTCCGAGGACATCGACGGTATGGACGACGATGCCAGAGACGATCAAGAACCAGCGCCTACAGGGCACTGGAAGACCACCTCGTCATACGATATATACATGGTGGACACCCCAAAAGATGGGGACGGCGAAAAAGCAGCGGAGGCAGATTCCTCAAAGAAACAGCCCAAGCGCCGGCGTTAGCGGCGCCGCTCTAAATCCCGCCACAGCAAGAACAGAGATTCCGGCACAGGGGATAATAACACCCCAGAGAGTGCCGAAGACAATCCCCTCCTGCAAGATTCAGCGCAGGAGGATGCAGAAGCATGCCCTCACGAGAGAGCGGCAGACGAAGAGGTCGAGGATGATAATTACATACCTCCCTCCGGAGACGAGGCAAGCCTCAACGACAACGAATTCGTTGTACCCGAGGATCCCGTCGAACAAGAGCGTTTCAAACGCAGGCTAATGGCCACAGCAAATAGCCTAAAGAAAAAGCAGCAGCAGCTTCAAGCTGATCAAGACCTGCTGGCCGACAGATGGACCGAGGTCCTCGCGGCCGAAGAGTATGAACTCGAACGCCCCTCCAAGAGCTACCCAAAACGCAAGTTGCTCCCCCGATTAGAAGAGGAAGCATACATACCTTCATGACCAGCCCACAATACGGCCGACTGACCACCCCGTGGTCGCGACAGAGAGGCATCCAGGCCTTCCATGAAGACCGTACCCCGGCATCGCTCGAAGAGTACGAAGCCACAGGGGAATGCGTCGGACTTGCGGGATATATTGGAGGATAAGGCAAGACAATCCAGATCTATCTATGGATCACGTGGGCGCCCCACGACCCACGACGAATACCGTCGAGCCGGATACATAAACTCCGGCCGGGCCGCACACAGCAGACAACGCTCCGTTGAGCTACGTCGTGATATTGCTCAATACAGAGGCGCCGCACACCCGCTATGCTTCACTGACGAAGTAATGGATCATCAAATCCCTGAAGGGTTTAAACCCGTAAACATTGAATCCTACGATGGCACGACAGACCCCGCGGTTTGGATCGAAGATTATCTCCTTCACATCCATATGGCCCGCAGCGACGATCTCCATGCCATCAAATATCTCAGGCTCAAGCTTAAAGGACCAGCTCCGCATTGGCTTAACAGCCTGCCCGCAGAGTCAATTGGGTGTTGGGAGGACCTGGAAGCCGCATTCCTCGACAACTTCCAGGGCACATATGTACGACCACCAGACGCCGATGACCTAAGCCACATAATCCAGCAGCCAGACGAATCAGCTAGGCAATTTTGGACACGGTTCTTAACAAAGAAAAATCAAATCGTTGACTGTCCGGATGCAGAGGCCCTCGCAGCCTTCAAACATAACATCCGCGACGAGTGGCTAGCCCGGCACCTCGGACAGGAAAAGCCAAAATCCATGGCAGCCCTCACATCATTAATGACCCGCTTCTGTGCGGGAGAGGATAGCTGGCTAGCTCGCAGCAACAACCTCAGCAAAAATGCTGGTAGTCCGGATACTAAGGACCACAATGGCAGGTCGCATCGAAGCAAAAATAAACGCCACGTTAACGGCGACGACAAGGAGGATACGACAGTCAACGCTGGATTCCGAGGCTCTAAACCCAGTCAGCGGAAGAAGCCATTCAAAAGAACCACTCCGGGTCCGTCCAATTTGGACCGAATACTCGACCGCTCATGCCAGATACATGGCACCCCCGAAAAGCCAGCTAACCACACAAACAGAGATTGTTGGGTATTTAAGCAGGCAGGCAAGTTAATTGCCGAAAACAACGACAAGGGGCTACACAGCGACGACGAGGAAGATACCCGACCGCCGAACAGTAGAGGACAGAAGGGTTTCCCCCCACAAGTGCGGACGGTAAACATGATATACGCAACCCATATACCCAAGAGGGAGCGGAAGCGTGCACTAAGGGACGTATATGCGATGTAGCCAGTCGCCCCTAAGTTCAATCCATGGTCCTCTTGCCCGATCACTTTCGATCGAAGAGACCATCCGACCAGTATCCGCCATGGCGGATTCGCCGCATTATTTTTAGACCCAATCGTTGATGGATTTCACCTCACGAGAGTCCTGATGGACGGCGGCAGTAGCCTGAACCTGCTTTATCAGGATACAGTGCGCAAGATGGGCATAGACCCCTCAAGGATTAAACCTACAAAGACGACCTTCAAAGGTGTCATACCAGGTGTTGAGGCCAATTGTACAGGCTCAGTCACACTGGAAGTGGTCTTCGGATCCCCGGATAATTTCCGGAGCGAGGAGTTAATCTTCGACATAGTCCCGTTCCGCAGCGGCTATCACGCTCTGCTCGGACGAACCGCATTCACAAAGTTCAACGTGGTGCCGCATTACGCATACCTCAAGCTCAAGATGCTAGGCCCTTGTGGAGTCATCACGGTCAACGGAAAAACGGAACGCTCCCTCCGAATGGAGGAACATACAGCGGCTCTCGCGGCAGAAGTACAGAGCAGCCTTCTAAGGCAATTTTTGAGTCCGGCCGCTAAACGGCCGGACACGGCCAAACGCGCCCGGAGCAACATCAACCAAGACCACCTGGCACGTTTCGAGCATGCATAGCAATGCGGCCCCAACCCCAGCCCTCGCATGATCGCAAGACCAACCCTCCGCGTACATCATTACGCTCTAGAGATACCATGGGCCTAGGAGGAGGGGCATGACCACAACAGACCCAGAGTGCGGCTCGACCACACCAGGGGCTCACAAGTGTGTCGCTCTTTTTTATTTTTTATTTTCCTTCTTTGTATACACAGGACTCCGTTCACCAGAAGCCCTGTCCGGCGGTGAACCCGCCGAACTCACGATGCAACAGCCAGGGAGGGAAAAAGGCTGCGACGAACACTCAGGTGGTCTCCATTACGAGCATTAAATTTGATTATATACACCAGGCCGCAGCCCACCCCTGGAGGGGGACATGTTTAATTAGTCCAATCCCTTGCTTACCGCACTATTTGTATCATTCCGCACTCATAGCAGAATTCCTTGAATAAATAATGTAGCACTTTTTGCCTGTAATTGCATTACTTTACATATATGTTCACTAATGACATCTTGCACCCGTATATTTTGGTACGGCCGAATACACCAGGGGCTTATGTTCCCCGCATTATGGTGTGATAAGTCCGAACACTTTCACAAGTGCGGCACCCCGAACTTATAGCATTATATGAATCGGCTCCGAATCATGTCTTGGGTCAATAGTTGGGTTTGCCCGGCTCCCACGTTTTGGTAACTTACGTTCCGTTCTGTCGGCTAAGGTGGCACTGGGAGAACCACTACAATTGCGCCCCGCTTGAGCTGGGCGAGCGCCTCAGTGGAGAAAGCTAAAACTGACTGTCATGATAAGCCGAGAGACTGGTCACTGTTCGAGAGGTCTTTTCGAGTCCTTAAAGACTTATGCCGCTTCAAGCGAAGAACCGGATAATGTTCGGCCAAGGCGTGGATAGCGCCCCGAACTCGGTCTTCCGAATACTAGGGGCTTTGCCGAAATTTAAAATTATAGAATTCTATGGCTAAGTGAGAGTGTTCAAGCATTATAAGTCTGGTTGCCTTGTTTGTTGTGTTGAGCGCCTCCCTAGATGGACCCAAAAATGGGAACAAGAGTGCTCAAGTTTATCCCGAACACCCCAACACTCGTGGCTTGGGGGCTGAAGCCGACGACTTGCCATCTCTCAGATATTATAAACGGCCGCACAGAAGGTAATATTTTAAATCAAACAAGCGTTGCTTAGCGCATATGAACAAAGTTTTCAGCGCACAGGATAATACATAGCGAGTCTACTCAATAATTACATCTCTGGGGCACTCATCCGCAATCTTGCAGGCACCCTTCAGGACAGTCTTATAGTACATCTCGGGCGTACGATACTCCTTGCCCGCTGGCGGCGCGTCAGTGATAAGCCTCTCCGCATCCAGCCTGCCCCAGTGCACCTTTGCGCGGGCAAGGGCCCGACGAACACCTTCAATACAGGCGGAACGCTTGATGACCTCCACCCAGGGGCACGCATCCACCAGCCGCCGCACGAGGCCGAAGTAGCTCCCAGGCATGGCCTCTCCAGGCCACAGCCGGACTATGAGGCCCTTCATGGCCTGCTCGGCTACCTTGTGGAGCTCGACTAGCTGCTTCAGCTGGTCGCTAGGGGGCACAGGAAGGCCGGCCTCAGTGTACTGAGACCAGAAGATCTTCTCCGTTGAGCTCCCCTCCTCGCCACGGTAGAATGCGGCGGCATCGGATACATTGCGAGGCAGATCTGCAAACGCCCCTGGAGAGCTCCGAATTCGGGTAAGTGTCAGGTAGTTTACATTAACATGCTTGCTTTGCATGAAAAATGCCTTACCCGCCGCTATTTTTTTCACATCCTCAACCTCCTGAAGGGCCTTATGGGCCTCGGCCTTGGCAGCTTTGGCACTTTCGAGAGCCGAGGCAAGCTCGGACTCTCGAGTCCTTGAGTCGCGCTCCAAACTCTCATGCTTTTCCATGAGAGCCTGGAGCTCTTGCCGCACTTCCGCCACCTGCGCCTCCTATTTCTCTCGCTCTGCCCGTTCCGCGGCTGCATTGCGTCCGGCCGCGGACACAGCCTTCTTCAGGGTTGCCACCTCATTTGTGGCCCCTGCAGTACCCATGTTATCCTTGTTATTTTTATTGCAACCTAAATCCTTTTCTGTAAGGTAACTATTCAAAGTGGTGTTACTCACCTTCTTTGTCCTCGAGCTGCTTCTTGGCACGGTCGAGCTCTCGCTCGGACCGCTCGAGGTCCTGCTTCAAAGCACCGACCTCCGCAGTCAGTGCGGCAGAGGTCAGCAGCGCAGCCTGCAAACCCATATTGACATAATTTTTAGCAACCCTGCGTATATCTTTTTTAGATCCTCAGTCCGGCTTTTCTTTCCGAACACCGAACCGAGCATCAGGGGCTACTGTCTATGCGGTATTACATTACATAATTTTAACTTCTTACCTCAAAGCCTGTTAGAAGGCTACTGCAGGCTTCGGTCAGCCCGCTCTTGGCGAGCTGAACCTTCTGAATCACCGCACTCATGATAGTGCGGTGTTCTTCCTCGATGGAAGCGCCTTTGAGCGCCTCCAACAAGTTGTCCGGCGCCTCCGGTTGGACGGGAGCAGCCGGCGTCACGGTCTTGCCCTTCTTGCGAAGGGGCCGCCTGCCGGACTCCGGAACCACTGCGGGTTCCGGCGTGGAGTCCGGCGCAAAGTCCGGGAGGCTGCCTTGCGGCACCTCCGGAGCCTCCTCCTGATGGGTCCCTTCCTGGGATCCCACCTCGGCGTCCTCAGCGGCGCGAGGGGTGGAGGCAGTCGGAATGGAATCCACATCCAATGGAGCCAACGACCCGCTCTACGAAGCGGGGAGATCATCCTCGGCCGGACTGCAGGCAGTATGCGGCATTAGAAGGACACTATGTGACACAAAAGAAATTACAGATCATTCAGAATTAGGATACTTACGATCTTGTCGGAGGCCTGGCCCTCGAGGGCCACTCTTCTTCGCCAACGTTGGCGTTGGCGGAGCTGTCCGGGGGAATAGTTCTTCCCCTCTTGGACCCTTCTGCCTCCCCTGTTGGGGAGGCCTTCCTCTTCCTCTCTGCCTCCTCTGGGAGAGAGTCCTCTGTTTCCTCCTCGTCTTTGGGGGAGGAATCCGCCTCGGAGTCGTCGGACACCTGAAAACGGGAACTCTTTTGAGTACCCGTGGCCACCTTCTTGGCCTTCTTCTCCGGCACCACGTGTGGTGCCGGAACCAGCAGCCCCGCTAGACGGGCGTCCACTGGGTTTTCTGGCATGGGAGCCGGGCAGATGAGCTGCTCGGCCTTCTTCATCCAGTCCTGTCAAAGGAAAAGGGAGATTGAAACCCGCTTAGGGTCGAACTATTAACAACAAGTGTCCCATAAAGGGGTAGAATCACTTACCTCGTCAGCTGGACGCTGCGAGTGAAATCCGCGATCTTCCGTCGCGGATGCGGGGGCTTCGGCGCCCTTAAACAGCACCCTCCAGGCGCCTTCGTACGTCGTGTCGAAGAGCCCACTCAACGCCTGGTGCTGTGCCGGATCAAGCTCCCACAGGTTGAATGCCCGTTCTTGGCATGGGAGAATCCGGCGGACGAGCATGACTTGGACCACATTAACAAGCCTGAGCTTCTTGTTCACCAGCTTCTGGATACAGGCTTGGAGTCCCGTCAGCTCCTTCGAACTACCCCATAGCAAGCCCTTCTCTTTCCAGGAGGTGAGCTACACAGGGATACCAGATCTGAACTCGGGGGCCGCCGCCCACGTAGGGCCGCGCGGCTCGGTGATGTAGAACCACCCCGACTGCCACCCCTTGACGGACTCCACGAAGGCCCCCTCGAACCAGAGGACTTTGGGCATCTTGTCCAACATGGCGCCTCCGCACTCTGCCTGCGTGCCCTTCACTACCTTCGGCTTGACATTGAAGGTCTTGAGCCACAAGCCAAAGTGGGGCTGGATGCAGAGGAAGGCCTCGCACACGACGATGAACGCCGAGATGTTGAGGATGAAGTTCGGCGCCAAATCATGGAAATCCAGGCCGTAGTAGAACATGAGCCCCCGGACAAAGGGGTGAAGTGGAAAGCCCAGTCCGCAGAGGAAGTGGGGGAGAAATACGACCCTCTCATGGGGCCTGGGGGTGGGGATGAGCTGCCCCTTGTCGGGCAGCCGGTGCGCAATGTCGCCGGAAAGGTATCCGGCGCTGTGCAGTTTGGCGATGTGCTCCTCCTTAATGGTGGAGGCCAACCATTTACCTCCCGCTCCGGACATGGTCGGAGAAGGTTGAGACGAGACGCACGGACTTGGGCGCTGGAGCTCGAGAGTGCGCGAAGATGGATAAGCAAAGGAGGAAGAAGGCGTAGGTGAAAAGGTGGATCCTTATCCCCTTATAGGCGGACGAAGACTATGCGTTCCCACCGGCCTGGTAAAACTCGCTTATCTCCCAAGCGCCACCATCAAAGGCGCGGTTGGGTTACCCACGTCCGTATTGATGAGAATCCCGGGATAAGGGGAACACGATCTCTGCTTCGACAAGACGTGCCAAGGAAACCGCTTCGCTAAACGCGCTGAGGTGGTATAATAAAAACGATTCAAGTAAAGGCTTGGTAGTGGCGTGATGTCACGCTGCAAGATACGTCAGCAGATCGAACATGTGTACATGATATTCTCTCTACGGTGGAATGTGGAAATTATTTTGCAGAGCCGGACACTATCCTGGTGTTCACAATCTTCTATGGACTATTCAGAGGAGGAACCCGCCTTGCAATGCCGAACATTATGCGTGCCGGACTCATCGTCATTGAAGCCAGGTTCAGGGGCTACTAAGGGAGTCCTGGACTAGGGGGTGTCCGGACAGCCGGACTATCATCGTCCGCCGGACTCCAAGACTACGAAGATACAAGATTGAAGACTCCGTCCCGTGTCCAGATGGGACTTTCCTTGGCGTGGAAGGCAAGCTTGGCGATACGGATATGTAGATCTCCTACCATTGTAACCGACTCTGTGTAACCCTAGCCCTCTCCGGTATCTATATAAACCGGAGGGTTTTAGTCCGTAGGACAACAACCATTACAACAATCATACCATAGGCTAGCTTCTAGGGTTTAGCCTCCTTGATCTCGTGGTAGATCCACTCTTGTACTACCCATATCATCAATATCAATCAAGCAGGAGTAGGGTTTTACCTCCATCGAGAGGGCCCGAACCTGGGTAAAAACATCGTGTCCCTTGTCTCCTGTTACCATCCGCCTAGACGCACAGTTCGGGACCCCCTACCTGAGATCCGCCGGTTTTGACACCGACACCAGGTTTGAAGCCTTTGCTCTTCAAGAAGTCTTTGATTGTATCATACCAGGCACGAGGAGCTTGTTTGAGGACATACAGTGCCTTGTTTAGCTTGTACACCATATCAGGATGTTTTGGATCTTCAAAGCCAGGTGGTTGTGCGACATATACTTCTTCTTCAATCTTGCCATTGAGAAATGCACTCTTTACATCCATTTGATATAGCAAGATATTGTGATGATTAGCATAGGCTAGCAGTATGCGAATAGCTTCAAGCCTAGCAACAGGAGCAAATGTTTCATCGAAGTCAATTCCTTCAACTTGAGTGTATCCTTGAGCCACAAGACGTGCTTTGTTTCTGATGACTTGACCATGCTCATCTTGCTTGTTTCGATATATCCATTTTGTTCCAATAATGTTATGCTTGCGAGGATCAGGTCGCTTGACAAGTTCCCAAACATTATTCAGTTTGAACTGTTGAAGTTCTTCTTGCATGGCTTGAATCCATTCAGGTTCCATAAAAGCTTCAGCAACTTTCTTGGGTTCTGATATTGACACAAATGAAAAGTGCCCACAGAAGTTTGCTAGCTGTGTTGCTCTTGATCGAGTGAGCGGACCAGGTGCATTGATGCTGTCAATTATCTTTTCTATTTGAACTTCATTTGCAACACGAGGATGAATAGGACGAAGATTTTGCTCTGGCTGATCATTGTCATCATTGGGAGGATTGTCTTCGGACTGAGCATTGTCTTCAGGTTGATTTGGTGCACAGATGATAAGTTCCTCTTCAGGCTGTGCTTCAGAGGGCATGATTTCACCAGTTCCCATCAGCTTGATTACCTCATTTGAAGGAGCTTCATCCAGTGTGCTTGGCAGAATCTCTCTCTATGAACCATTGGTTTCATCAAATTTCACATCCACAGTTTCAATGATTTTGTAGAGATAAAGGTTGAAGACTCTGTAGGAGTGTGAATCCTTTCCATAGCCAAGCATGAAGCCTTCGTGAGCCTAAGGTGCAAATTTTGACTTGTGATGGGGATCCTTGATCCAGCATCTTGCTCCAAATACTCTGAAGTAACTGACGTTTGGCTTCTTGCCAGTGAGTAGCTCATATGATGTTTTGTTCAGAAGCTTATGGATGTATACACGGTTGATGATGTGACATTCTGTATCAATAGCTTCAGGCCAGAACTTTCTTGGTGTCTTGTACTCATCTAGCATTGTTCGAGCCATTTCAATGAGGGTTCTGTTCTTGCGCTCAATGATGCCATTTTGTTGAGGTGTGTATGGAGCAGAGAACTCATGAGTGATTCCCATTGTATCCAGATACAGATCAAGTCCAGTGTTCTTGAATTCAGTGCCATTGTCACTTCTGATGTGCTTGATTTTCACACCATAGTTGTTCATTGCTCGAGTTGCGAAGCGCCTGAAGACCTCTTGCACTTCAGTCTTGTACCGAATTATATGAACCCATGTGTATCTTGAGTAGTCGTCAACAATGACGAAGCCATAGAGACAGGCAGTTATTGTGAGGGTGGAGTAGTGAGTAGGTCCAAATAAGTCCATGTGTAACAGCTCGAAGGGTTGAGATGTTGTCATGATTGTCTTCGATGGGTGCTTTGCCCTTGTCATCTTTCCAGCTTCACAGGCACCACATAGATGATCCTTCTTGAACTTGACATCTTCGATGCCTATGACATGCTTCTTCTTGACGAGTGAGTGTAAGTTCCTCATGCCAGCATGTCCCAGCCTTCGATGCCAGAGCCAGCATTCTGAAGCTTTTGTGAGAAGACAAACGGCAAGCTATGGACCTGCTGAGAAATCTACCATGTACAAATCATCTTTTCGATACCCTTCAAAGACTAGAGATTTGTCAAATTCCATTAGTACAAGGCAACGATATTTGCCAAATATCACAATCATGTTCAAGTCACAAAGCATTGAGACAGACATTAAGTTGAAACCAAGGGATTCAACAAGCATCACTTTATCCATGTGTTGATCCTTTGAGATTGCAACTCTACCTAGACCCAATACTTTGCTTTTACCAGTGTCAGCAAATGTGATGTGACTATTGTCGGATGGACGTAAGGTTGAGTCCATGAGAAGACTTCGATCACCAGTCATATGATTTGTGCATCCACTGTCCATAATCCATTCTGAAGCTTTTGGTGATGTACCCTATAGGGCAGTTAGGAGGATAGGCTTCACACAAGTGTTGTGAAGCATATGCATTTGATACATATAGGGATAGTCACATCTTATATCAAGGTTAGGACATAGTATGACTGATATGAAATTCAGATGTGAAGCATATAGAATGACATTTCATGGTGCGTCCTCAATGAGTTTTAGGTCCCCAGCAATAGTATCGGACGCCATTGATTGCTGGCTGGAGACCATTTTCTGCAAAAGAGAGTTAGTTCTTCTTTGCCACCCACATTTTCAGTGGGGGCTTAGAAGCAATGAGTCTAAGTGCAGCATCTGAGAATTTTGGCTTTGAAGCCCTAGCAAATAGCCTTGCAGGAGATGAATGATACTCATATGAATAAGCAGAAAAGTTCTTAGTCCTATGAATATAGTGGTTCGAAGATACACGCTCATATTCATAAGTCTGAGCATGATTTCCCTGCAAAACATTGGCGTTAGGGTGACTCATGTGAGTCCTGTATCTGTATGAAGCCTTTGGGCCATATGAAGCTATAGGTCTGGGGTTTTTCTTCTTCCTAGGTGGTGTCATGACGACATTCACAGGAAGATTCTCAATGTACCGCTTAGGTACCCAGATCTTCTTCATAGGTGGTCCATTCCTACAGTTAGTACCAATGTACCTGGCAAACACTTCACCATTCTGATTTTTGAACAGCTTATAGTTTGCATCAAAGGATTCATCAATGATAATAGGATTAGCACAGGTAAAGCCAGATAAGGTAGATGGATCTACTGAAGGTTCCTTTGCAGCAACCCATGTGGTTTTGGGGTACTGCTCAGGCTTCCAGTACGAGACATCAACATTCATTTTCCTTTCAAACCCAACACCCTCTTTCCTAGGGTTTCGGTTCAGAATCTTCTTTTTGAGGACATCGCAGAGAGTCTGATGTCCCTTCAAACTTTTGTACATCCCTGTTTCAAGCAATGTCTTCAACATAGCATTTTCATCAGCAACAGTGGTATCCTCCGCAGAGGGGTTAGTGACCACATCAGTAGGTGAAGACAATGAAACAGTAGCAGCAGTGGAACATTCAGCAACAGATGTAGCATTATCACGCTCAATGCATTTTAGACATGGTGGTTCAAACCCTTCCTGAGCGGAACTGATCTGTTAGGTGCGAAGTGACTCATTCACCTTTTGAAGATCTTCATGAGACGCTCTCAATTTCTCAAGCTCTTGTTTCCTTTGAAGATAATCATAGGAGAGCCTTTCATAAGTTGTTGAGAGCGATTCATGACGACCTTCAAGTTCTTGGTACTTAGCATGAAGATTTTTTATGTCATCAACTAAGGACTGTGAACGTGTCATTTCAGCGTCCAACAGGTCACGCTTTTGTCTAACAGTTTTTGAGTATGTTCCATAGCCTTTTGTTGTTCAGTTCCGATTTTAGCAAGTGTTTTGTAGCTGGGTTTGGATTCACAATCAGAGTCATCTTCACTTGAAGTTTGAAAGTAAGCATCGCGTGATTTTACCTTGGCACCGCGTGCCATGAAGCGGTAGGTGGGAGTAGGATCGTCTTCGTCATTAGCTTCAGCGTTGGTGTGGAAGTCATTGTCTTCAGTGTTGAAGATGGACTTGGAAACATAGGTAGTGGCTAGAGCCAGACTTGCAACGCCAGGGTCACACTCCTCTCCAGACTCCACCTCCGCTTCCTCGGAAGCAGACTCCTCCTCTGAATCCATTTCCTTGCCAACAAAAGCACGAGCCTTGCCAGATGAGCTCTTCTTGTATGATGAAGACTTGGAAGATGACTTAGAAGACTTTGAGGATTTCTTCTTCTTCTTGTCATCGGAATCATATTCCTTGCTTTTCTTCTTCTTCTTCTCATTGTCCCACTGTGGACACTCAGATATGTAGTGACCAGGTTTCTTGCACTTGTGGCAGGTTCTCTTCTTGTGATCATGTGTGGAAGCTTCATCATGCCTTGAGCTAGATCGTGAAGACTTTCTGAAGCCTTTCTTCTTTGTGAATTTCTGGAACTTCTTCACAACCATAGCAAGTTCCCTTCCAATGTCTTCAGGATCTTCAGAACTGCAGTCAGATTCTTCTTCAGATGAGGAAACAACTTTTGCCTTCAAAGCACGAGTTCGGCCATAGCTTGGACCATAGATATCTCTTTTCTCAGATAGCTAGAACTCATCTGTGTTGAGCCTCTCAAGTATATCAGACGGATCGAGTGTCTTGAAGTCAGGACGTTCTTGTATCATGAGGGCAAGGGTGTCAAAGGAGCTGTCAAGTGATCTCAGCAGTGTCTTGACGATTTCATGCTTGGTAATCTCAGTTGCGCCAAGAGCTTGAAGTTCATTTCTGATATCAGTGAGGCGATCAAACGTGAGCTGGACATTCTCATTGTCGTTTCTCTTGAAGCGGTTGAAGAGGTTGCGGAGAACACTGATTCTTTGATCTCTCTGGGTTGAAACGCCTTCATTGACCTTGGATAGCCAGTCCCAGACTAGCTTTGACGTTTCCAGAGCACTCACACGACCATACTGTCCTTTGATCAGATGACCACAGATGATGTTCTTCACAGTAGAGTCCATTTGAATGAACTTCTTGACATCAGTGGGGGTGACACCTTCACCAGTTTTGGGAACGCCATTCTTGATGACATACCAGAGGTCGACATCAATGGCTTCAAGATGCATGCGCATCTTATTCTTCCAGTAGGGATATTCAGTTCCATCGAACACGGGGCAAGCAGCAGAGACCTTGATTATCCCTGCAGTCGACATAGCTGAAACTCCAGGTGGTTAAACCGAATCACACAGAACAAGGGAATACCTTGCTCTGATACCAATTGAAAGTGCTAGTATCGACTAGAGGGGGGTGAATAGGCGATTTTTATGAAAGTCTTCAAAACTTGGAAGTTTCGAAGACAAACAACAGAAACAACCTAATTGATATGCAGCGGAAGATAAACTACCCTAAACAAGCCATAGTCAAGTATGTAATGATGTGAAAGTATAGGACTAATAGCAGTAAGGTAGTAAGGATCAAGATGGAAGATAGTGTGAAGCCAATCAACAATAGTAGTCAAGCTATGAAGTCAAACAGATAAACAGATAAGCAATGACTTCATGAAGACACACTTAAGTAAGGTTGGAAGAGATAGAACCAGTTGCTTGTTGAAGACACAGGATTTGTTGGACCAGTTCTAGTTGCTGTGACAACTGTACGTCTGGTTAGGGAGGCTGAGATTTAACTCAGAAGACCGTGTCTTCACCTTATTCCCCTTGAGCTAAGGACACCCAGTCCTCGCCCAATCACTCTGGTAAGTCTTCAAGGGAGACTTCCAAACCTTCACAGACTTCGTTCACCGGCAATCCACAATGACTCTTGGATGCTCAGAACGCGACGCCTAACCGGCTGGAGGATTCACAGTCCTCAAGTGTAATAAGTCTTCAGGTCACACAGACAGAAAGACTTCAGTGATGCCTAACACTCTTTGGCTACCAGAATGTCATCAACAGTAGCAACAGGGTCTTGTTGACAGAATTGTACAACGAGGTGTTTACATAAGCAGGAGAATATTACTGCTTAGATCATATAGATCACAAGAAAGGTTATACCAGACAATGGAAAGGAAAATGTGTTAAAACACATATTCCAGGGGTATTTCCTTCCCAAGGACAAACAGAGTATGATATCCATGACAGGATATAATGTAGTAAACCCTCTAGGTTCGGGGAGAGAAATTTTCATGACACTATTGATACAACGGTGTTTGGATAATTGAGCAAGAAACAATTAGCATTGGGATAAGTGTTCTTGTTGAAAATCGGAGTACCGCAGGCATGCTTCGAGATAGCATTGACATGGTCTTCAAGCAAAGGTCGGACTTGGATACAAAAAGGATTCATCAGGAACAACATATAGAATAAGTCTTTCAATTTCCTCCAGGAAGAATGGTTATCCTTGCAAAAGATATTATAATGATAGGTCCTCCAGCCAGGGGTGCTAGGCATGACATCATATTACCGGGTCATCAAGGGACCAACAACATAACTCCTGGAAAGTTGTCCCAACCATCATATCTGACCGAGATTCAGATCCAATTGGTGTCATAATACCTCAGACTCAGGATGTCCGAGAAGAAAAGGTGCAGCACAAATCGATGAAATGGCATTGCAAGATTCTTGGGAAATGAACTATGGGAGCGGGTTCCTAAAACAATAGTTCATCATTAAGCCAAGGAGAGGAGGAGGTGGCTGATGGGCTCAACGACAATTCATCAAGAATTCCAAACGGATGGATTTCCACAATAATGTGAACAAGAAGATGACACTTGTCAATTCAAATGATATAATGTTGTATGCTCGAGGAAAACATTCACAATTAAACATTGGTTGAAAGGTGCGCCCGAAATATGGGTTGGGTTGCACGACCAATGTCAGAATGGTGATTCAATAATCAATTGTCTAAGAATGAACAGCCGACCATTAACATCAAAGCAATAGGGTTGTTAGAAGGGCAGAATCCAAACCGCACGGTTCACTTGTTGGTACCCCGGTTGGAATCAACACGAGGACCAAGAAGAATGGTGATGGTGAGAAGTATCACCTGTATCAAGAATTCTTAAGAGGTGGTGAAATTCTCCCGACATTTTTGACATAAAAGATGGTAATACTCCAAGGTAAAGAAGAACAAATGCTGGATAGCAAGGATCTCAAGGTATAACACAAAACATGAACAAGTGTGTGTTGAACGGAAGGCAATAAAGTGGTCGATGATAAAACAAATCATCGAGGGCAAGGATGGTATTTCTCATCATGAATTCAATTGATATCCTAGAAGAGCTCGGAATGCTGATGATGATCATGACACATTTGTCGAGAGATCTCAAGAAGATGTAATCGATCGGCGATGACATCAAGTTGAAGGAATGATGAAGCGAAAGGTTATTGGAACCATGGGTACATCACAAACTCGAAATCAAGTTTGTTGTTCAAGGAGAAATGATATGACGAGGAAGATCGACGTAAGATTAGCTCACCGTCAAAATTTGTGCTCCGGGAAGAACCAGATAGCACAATTAAATTTAGCACGATAATGATGTAGCCGATAAGGCTAGGAACGACATGATGGAGTATTAAACTCGTAATCAATGAAGGTTACTAAGAGTTGTCGAATCGCAGTGCGGACTTGATTCACTATTCGGTGTTCTTGGTGGACGACAACCCAAAACTCATGGAGTGACTATGATAGGGAAAGGTATTACTCCGGCACAAATTCATAACATGTAGTGCAATGGCATGATATCCTCGATATACCAGGAATATAATACTCGAAGGCATATCAAATTAAAGGTTGAAGTGGGGTGTATTGATCTATAGAAGACAAGCGCTTTTACTTGTCTGAGAAATGGAATCAAAGGAAGAAATTATGGTTGGAACCACGATTGTGAAGGATCAATTCACAGATCCAGATGATATTTTCAAGGAAATAGTTATTATTGCAAGAAGCTTCCATGATAGGATCTACATCGTGTCCATGGGCATGAACACAAAGTTCAAGGTCGACTCCTACTTCTCTAATGCATAACCTTTCATTCACTTCTCGCCTTCAACGAAGTTGTGTTGAAATTTTATCTGACATAACCACAGTAGAGTATGACCCGTAGTAGTTTCCGGGTTCTCACAGATTAAAAAAGGCATAGGTTCAACCCACCAGGGTCTCTTAGGTACATATACCACAAACTTCAGGAGTAAATAACACAAGCTCAAAAGTAGAGCATGGTTGACAAAAGTAGAGGATACAATTTACCAAAGGTATTATGTATCGAGTAAGGAACTCATAAGAATTTTGGTTGTGAAGGACACTGTCGGATAATAACCCGGTAATGGGTATGGCGGTCCACAACGGGGTTGATGTGAGTATCGGTACTCAATCAGAGGAAGAAGGAATGCCAAGGCATCAGATTGTAGAAACAACTGACTAATTCAAAGTTCAAAGGCAAAGAATCATAATTTCCAAATCAAGGGATCAGAAGCAATCGTTCTGATTGAAAATGAATAAGTTCGATAGACTTAGAAGCACAGCCGATCAAGGCATTGATTGGTCAAGAACCAGCTCATATCCAAATGTCATCTGAGCCGGAAGGATAATCCTAGGATTTGACTGATGATTGTGAACATTCACAACTTATTGAATCAATGGACTAAAAATGGTAGTGACAAAGGATGCCAATAAGATTATTATGCTTATGGGATTAACCATAATGCAACAAGCGAGAATTTCAAGGGCAATAAGCTGCTGAGGATTTTCGGAAGATCGAATAGTATTTCGAAGACCTTTCTGAAATACATGAATCAACTGGGGTTGAGCGGATACTCGATAAGTGTGGGAAGATTATCCGTAGGGGTATTCATGGGGCAAGAACTACAAGGCGGTAAGCTCAAAGGATTCTCGGAATAACAAAGAGCAGTTTGAGGCATCTTGTATTAACAAGATCAATGGGGTTGAACGTAAGACTGGCAAGTGTATACGGTTATCCCTAAGGATATAACAGTGGTAGGGTATGCAAAAAGCGATGACACAAGGTCTTGAGAGAACACTATAAAGTATCTTCGGAATCTTCTGGTGCAGCAGGCGATCATCTGTACTGAGGGCCCCTCCGGGAGGAAGTGATCACGAGATCCTAATGTTAGAGTTAGTGAAACCATTTAAACCCGAATAGAAAAGAGTTCAGAGTCCCAGAGTATAGATCGAGGAGTAAAAGATCCTAGTACCACCCAATGGCGACATGGGCCCATGGGCCGCACAGCCATGTTAGTAAAAGTTTTGCAATGACTAGACTCAACTTCGGCCAAGGAGTTGGAAAGGGGGATTCCTACAGGCAGTCGGCTCTGATACCAACTTGTGACGCCCCCGATTCAATCGTACACTAATCATGCATGCAAACGTGTACGATCAAGATCAGGGACTCACGGGAAGATATCACAACACAACTCTAAAAACATAAATAAGTCATACAAGCATCATAATACAAGCCAGGGGCCTCGAGGGCTCGAATACAAGTGCTCGATCATAGACGAGTCAGCGGAAGCAACAATATCTGAGTACAGACATAAGTTAAACAAGTTGCCATAAGATGGCTAGCACAAACTGGGATACAGATCGAAAGAGGCGCAGGCCTCCTGCCTGGGATCCTCCTAAACTACTCCGGGTCGTCGTCAGCGGCCTGTACGTAGTAGTAGGCACCTCCAGTGTAGTAGGAGTCATCGTCGTCGATGGCGTCTGGCTCCTGGGCTTCGGCATCTGGTTGCGACAACCAGGTAGAAGGGAAAGGCGGAAAAGAGGGAGAAAAGCAACCGTGAGTACTCATCCAAAGTACTCGCAAGCAAGGATCTACACTACATATGCATGGGTATATGTGTAAAGAGCAATATCGGTGGACTGAACTGCAGAATGCCAGAATAAGAGGGGGATAGCTAGTCCTATCGAAGACTACGCTTCTGGCAGCCTCCGTCTTGCAGCATGTAGAAGAGAGTAGATTGAAGTCCTCCAAGTAGCAACGCATAGCATAATCCTACCCGGTGATCCTCTCCTCGTCGCCCTGTTAGAGAGCGATCACCGGGTTGTATCTGGCACTTGGAAGGGTGTGTTTTATTAAGTATCCGGTTCTAGTTGTCATAAGGTCAAGGTACAACTCCAAGTCGTCCTGTTACCGAAGATCACGGCTATTCGAATAGATTAACTTCCCTGCAGGGGTGCACCACATTTCCCAACACGCTCGATCCCATTTGGTCGGACACACTTTCCTGGGTCATGCCCAGCCTCGGAAGATCAACACGTCGCAGCCCCACCTAGGCACAACAGAGAGGTCAGCACGCCGGTCTAACTCCTATGGTGCAGGGGTCTGGGCCCATCGCCCTTTGCACACCTGCACGTTGCGTACGCGGCCAGAAGCAGAACTAGCCCCTTAATACAAGAGCAGGCTTACGTTCCAATCCGGCGCACGCCGCTCAGTTGCTGACGTCACGAAGGCTTCGGCTGATACCACGACGCCGAGTGCCCATAACTGTTCCCGCGTAGTTGGTTAGTGCGTATAGGCCAGTAGCCAGACTCAGATCAAATACCAAGATCTCGTTAAGCGTGTTAAGTATCCGCGACGGCCGAACAGGGCCAGGCCCACCTCTCTCCTAGGCGGTCTCAACCTGCCCTGTCGCTCCGCCACAAATTAACAGTCGGGGGCCGTTGGGAACCCAGGCCCACCTCTACCGGGATGGAGCCACCTGTCCTTCCAGCCCCCACATCAGAATCACTTGCGGGTACTCAACGAGCTGACCCGACTTTAGTCACCATCTGTATAGTATATGTATGTATAGTATATACCCGTGATCACCTCCCGAGGGACCACGGCCCGATAGTATAGCATGGCAGACTGACAAGAATGTAGGGCCACTAATGGTAAACTAGCATCCTATACTAAGCATTTAGGATTGCAGGTAAGGTATCAACAAATGTAGCAACAATGACAGGCTATGCAACAGAATAGGATTAATCAAAACAGTAACATGCTACACTACTCTAATGCAAGCAGTAGAGGGTAGAATAGGCGATATCTGGTGATCAAAGGGAGGGCTTGCCTGGTTGCTCTGGCAAGGAGGGGTCGTCAACTCCGTAGTCGAACTGGGGTCGCCGGCTGTCTCGGGGTCTACCGGAAATAATTAACGGAGGGGGAACACAATAAATAACAAAGCAATCAAAGCATCGCAAAGCGTAACATGGCAATACGCGGTGCTAGGTGTGCCCCAACGCGGTAGTAGGTGATACCGGCGAAAGAGGGAAACATCCGGGAAAGTATCCCCGGTGTTTCACGTTTTTGGACAGATGAACCGAAGGTGAAATTTTGCAAGTTCGCTATGCTAGGGAAGCGTGGTGGACGAACAGGCTACGTATCTGGATTCGTCTCATCGTTCTGAGCAACTTTCATGTAGAAAGTATTTTTCATCCGAGTTACGGATTATTTTCTCTGATTTATCAAAATTTTATGCATTTTTGAAATTTATTTAATTAATTAACTCGAACATTATCCAGAATAGTGTATGCTGACGTCATCATGACGTCAGCAGTCAACAGGACGTTGACTGGATCAAATTGACGTGTAGGTCCCACTGGTCATGGACTTAGTTAACTAAATAGGATTATTAAGTTAATATAAGTGATTAGATTAATTAATTAGGCTTGATTAGATTA
This sequence comes from Triticum timopheevii, assembly GCA_963921465.1. NCBI lineage: Eukaryota > Viridiplantae > Streptophyta > Magnoliopsida > Poales > Poaceae > Triticum > Triticum timopheevii. The sequence continues at coordinate 356,780,309 of OY997274.1, read as the reverse complement.
ATTAACAGGATTAATTAAGTAAATTAATTATCTTAATTAATTAATTATATTATTATTGTTATTTATTTTTATTCTTCTTCTTTTTTTCCTTTTCGTTCTGGGGCTGGGCCCCATACGTCATAGGCCCCAACGGGCTGGCGGATCGGGCGTTCGGGTGCGGGCGTGCGCCCGAGCGGGTGCAACGGGCGATGGGCGCCATGTGCAGGGGGTGCGAGCGCAACCCGAGCGGGCGCATGCCCGAGGGCGCTGGGCGCCCGCGGCGCACGCCGGCGCCGGCGGCCAGGCCAAGGGAGGCGGCGGAGGGACGACTGTGGTGGCGGGCGCCGGCCGCGGGGCAAGCGACGGCACGGGAGGAGGTAGTGGCTGGCTGCGGTGGCCAGCTGTTGTGCGAGGTAGGGCGAGTGGTGGCCGGCGAGGTGGCGGGCAGTCGAAGCGGGCGCGGGCGTCGCCAGGGGCCAAGTGGGAGCACGACAAGGCCGATGGGTGACTACGGGCGGCAGGCCACGTGGGCACAGGCAGGGGGGCGGGCATGGCCAGGGCGGCCGGCGCGCATGCGGGCGCCGGTGAGCGAGGCCATGGCCGAATTGGCCGGAGCAGGGGAGGAGGAGGAGATGCCGGAGCCTCACCATGGGACCGTGGGGTCTAGGCAGCAGTGCTCGCGGAGGAAGACGGGGATGACGTGCGGCGCAGGGGAAGACGAGGAGGCAGTCCGGCGAGGTGGCCTCCGGCGACAGCGACGTGGTTCCGGCGATGGGGTCGGGCGGCCATGGATGGAGCGCGCACGGAGCTCGGGGAAGACGACGCGGTGCACGAGGGAGCGGAAGGAGGCCGGGAGGTGCGGCGCCGGCGAGGTGGCGTCGCGGAGGAGGATGGAGGCGCGGTGGCGTGGCGATGGGCGGCGTCGGGGGCAAGGGCGTGGTTGCCCCGATCCCGATCTGGATCGGGGGAGTGTGGGGAGCGAGCGAGTGGTGGGGGGGAGTGCGTGGTGGTAGTGGGTTAGGGTTTCGGGGATGGGGGATATGGGGAGGCCGGTTGGGCCAGGGGGGAGTTGGGCCGGCCTGGCTGGGACATGGCCCAGTTGGGCCGGGGGTTCTCTTCCTTTTCTGCATTTTTGTAATGTTTTTTTTTATTTTATTTCTTTTCTGTTTTAGCTTAGTGTTCTTTATTTTTGTCTTAGCAAAATTCCAAAATGGCACCTAATTTGATGTTATCAAATATGTCACTGCCACATTAACTAGCTACATATTCTAAAATAGTTTTGTAATTATTTATTATTTTAAAGTATTTAATAATAGTTTTCGCTACTGTTTTATTCAATTTATAGCATTTAAACGTTTTATAAAAGTATGGTTTCTCCACCATAACCACCTATGAATTATCTGGCACAAACCGAACATTTTAGTTTTTATATCTGAAATCTTTTATTGTTTGCTTGATTTTGAATTTGAATTCGAATTGGTTTCGAACTAACGCGAGATTAGCAATAGTAATCGAGGTGACGTGGCATCATTAGTATAGGTTACTATAGCTTGACTATCCGGGCGTCACGGTATTTCACCATGATGTTGGATGGGTTGGCTCGTACTTGGTTGAAGGGATTGCCCGCTAACTCCATTAGACCATGGGCGGAGTTGAAAACGTGTTTTATCCAAAAATTTAAAGACACATGCAAGCCTATGTCGAGTTTGGATTTAGACTCTTGTGTCCAAGGGGTCGGCGAGTCAACAACCAATAGGTGCGCCGGATCTCAGCCGTTATACACTCGTCGGACAGTATCAACGCTGGTTCAACAGTCTTGATGTTGGAGAAGAATTGTCGTTTCCTTCCCCTTAAGTAGAAACTGGGGAGGCTTAAACGTAACTGTAATGATATGGGGGAGCTCATGGTGGCTCTCGTCAAATATACTGACTCTGATAGTACTAAAGACCCTGAGTCTGATGAGGAGAAAGCCAGTAAAGGGAAAAGGAGTGGCAATGCAGAAGGAAAGCATAATACGGCGAGTCAAGGTGGCAATGGTAAGTGCAAGGCTGATGTCAGTTTAGACTTTGTGGCTAACACCAATACGGAGAGTAATAATCAGCGTCGTAAGGGGAAAATGTCAGCACCCCAGTTTGGAGGGCCGAAATTCAACCTTGAGGTCATGATGAATCAGCCTTGCCCAAAGCATGACACCCAGGAGAAGTCGGACAGTCATATGTGAAAGGATTGCTTCATCATGGGGGAGTATAAAAACTCTTAACTTTTTCCAGGATAATCATGGCCCGCATGGCGATTCGGGATCCAGCTCTCATGGACCTGGTTTTGGAGGCGGCAGTTCAAGCTCTGGTTTTCAGAGCCAAGGCAATCAAGGTGGTTTTAATTAGCAACCTGGCCAAGGGAATCAGCAGCAGTAGTCTGGTTACCAGAACAATCTGAAGCAGCTAAATAGTAGTCAGTATCATGTGTTCACCACAAGTCTGTGCAAACAAGATCAGAAAATCCATAAGCGGGCGGTGAACTCAGTTGAGCCGGCGGTACCTCGTTATTTGAGGTGGTCTAAGTAGCCTATTGTATGGAGCCGTGATGATCACCCGCCCAGGGTTGACAATCCAGTTCAATTGGCATTGGTTGTCGCTCCTTAGGTAGGAGGATATAAGCTTACAAAGGTGCTCATGGATGGGGGCAGTAGTATCAATATCCTTTACTGTGATACTTTTCGTCGTATGAATTTGACTGACAAAGATCTTAAGACGTCTTCTACTATTTTCCATGGGGTGGTGCCTGGTAAGTTGGCATATCCAGTGGATAAGATAACCCAGGAGGTGGCCTTTGGAAATGGCCATGATTCCAGAGCTGAGAAGTTGACCTTTGAGGTGGTCAAGATCAAAAGCCTGTATCACGCTTTGTTCGGGTGGCCGGCTTATGCCAAATTTATGGCACGACATTGTTATGTTTATTTGCAGCTTGACATGCCGGGTCATAAAGGCGCCATCATGGTGCATGGCGACAGGAAGATCGCTCTGGATTGTGAAGAAGGTGATGCTGCGTATGCTGAGTTGGCTTGTGCCACCGAGGAGTTAAAACTTTATAAAGATAACGTTGACATGGAGGATATGACACCTTTGAAGAAGACAACTACAGAGAATGACCCCCTGTTGAAGTTTAAGTCGGCAGATGATACTAAGTTGGTTGATTTTGTTCCGGGCGACTCGTCCAAGCAGTTCAACATCAATGCTAATATGGAGCCGAAATAGGAAAGCGCGCTCATCGAGTTCATCCATGAGAACCGAGACATCTTTGCATGGAAACCTTCTGACATGCCAGGTGTACTGAGGGAACTCGCTGAGCACACTCTTAATGTTGATCCAAAGTTTAAAACGGTCAAGCAATTCCTTCCTCGTTTTAATGAAGAGAGGTGCAAGGCCATTGGTGAAGAAGTGGCCCTGCTCTTGGCTGCTGGATTCATCATTGAAGTTATTCATCCTAAGTGGTTGGCTAACCCGGTACTGGTGCTTAAGAAAAATGGCACCTGGTGTATGTGTGTGGATTATCTGATCTTAATAAGGCCCGTCCGGCTGATCCTTTTGCTCTCCCTCGTATTGATCAGATTATTGATGCTACGGCGGTTGTGAGCGTTTGAGCTTTCTGGATGCTTATTCTGGTTATCATAAGATCAAGATGGCAGTTAAGGACCAGGAGAAGACAACTTTCATCACTCCCTTTGGAGCCTTCTGCTATGTGTCTATGCCTTTTGGGCTCAAGAGTGCCCAGGCTACTTACCAACGGTGTGTTCAGAATTGCCTCCATGGCCAGATTGGATGCAATGTTCACGCCTATGTGGATGATACTATTGTGAAATCTAGGAAGAAAGAGACTTTGGTAGATGATTTGAAAGAGACGTTTGACAATCTCCGGGTCTATAAAATGATGCTTAACCTGGCCAAGTGTTTCTTTGGTGTGCCAGCAGGCAAACTATTGGGTTTCTTGGTCTCTGAGAGAGGCATTGAGGCTAACCCGGAGAAGATCAAGGCTATCACTTCTTTGGCTAAACCGGCGTGATCAATGACATCCAGCATTTGGCGGGTCGTATAGCGGCTTTGAGCCGATTTATAAGCCATATGGAAGAAAAGGCTATTCCTCTTTATTAGATGATGAAGAAGACATATCATTTTGTCTGGAGTGATGCGGCTAATGAGGCGTTTGAGGTGCTTAAGAGATAGCTGGCTGAACCATCGGTTCTTGCAGCTCCTATTGAGAAGGAGCCCTTGCTTTTATATGTGGCTACAAACAATAGAGCTTTTAGTGTGGCAGTGGTGGTGGAAAGGAAAGAGTCAGGCAAGGAATATCCGGTTCAAAGGCCGGTTTATTATGCCAGTGAGGTGCTCATTGAGTCTAAGCAGAGATGCCCACATTGGCAGAAATTGGTTTATGGCGTGTTAATGGCTAGCCGTAAGTTGAAACAATATTTCCTTGGCCATCCCATCACTGTGGTTAGTTCTGCTCCCTTGGGGGATATTATTCAAACCAGAGAAGCAACAGGTCGGGTAGCCAAGTGGGCTATTGAACTTGGACCTCATGGTTTGAAGTATATGCCTAGGACAGCTATCAAGTCTCAAGCACTTGTGGATTTCATCAATGATTGGACAGAGCTGCAGATGCCTGAGGAAAAGCCGGATAGCACATATTAGACTATTCACTTTGATGGATCCAGGCAATTGGAAGGCTCGGGGGCTGGACTTATTTTTTCTTCCCCATGAGGTGATAAATTTTGTTATGTATTGAGGTTGATGTTCCCTTGTACTAATAATGCAGCCGAGTGTGAAGCCTTGCTCCATGGTCTTCGGATGGCTAAAGAGATGAATCTAAGCTGGGTGAGGTGTTTTGGCGACTCGGACTTAGTGGCTCAGCAAGTTTCGGGAACTTGGGATTCCAAGGATCCACTCATGGCGGCTTACCGCCGAGAAGTTGACACAATTGCTGGTCATTTTAAGGGTTATCAAGTGGAGCATGTTGATGCAGGAAAAATGAGGCTGCTGATGCTTTAAGCCGGTGCCCCCTAATGTTTTCCTTGATATTGTGCAGAATCCGTCAGTTAAAATTCCTACGGAGGAGGATCTTGCAATTCCTGGCCCGGAGGCACAGTTGGTGGCGGCTCTCCATGTTATTCCTGATTGGACTGTTCCATATTTGGCTTATATGACCCGGGGTGAGTTACCTGATGATGAAACTTTGGCCAGGAAAATGACCCGGAGGTCTAAGTCAATGACTATTGTCAATGGTGAGCTACACCGCTGCAGTGTTACAGGGGTGTTTCAACGATGCATCTCTCCTGAGGAGGGCCGTGAAATTCTAAGGAAGATTCATGAAGGAGATTGCGGTCATCATGCCGGCTCTAAATCCCTTGTTGCCAAAGCTTTCGTCATGGATTTTATTGGCTGATGGCTCATGCTGATGTAGAAGATTTGGTCAGTAAATGTGATGGCTGTCAGAAATTTTCAAGGCGAGCTCAGGTGCCGGCTCAAGAATTGAGGATGATTCCAATTACTTGGCCATTTGCAGTCTGGGGGCTGGATATGGTTGGGCCTTTTAAAAGGTCCAAGAACAAAAAGACTCGCCTCCTGGTGGCTGTTGACAAGTTTACAAAGTGGGTTGAAGCTGAGCCGGTCAACAAATGTGATGCACCAACAACGGTTCAATTCATTAAAAAGGTGATCTTTCATTTTGGATATCCTCATAGTATCATCACTGATAATGGTACTAATCTGTCTAAGGGTGCAATGAAAGAATTCCGTCAACAAGAACACATCCGTCTTGATGTGTCGTCTGTGGCTCACCCCCAGTATAATGGTCAAGATGAAAGAGCCAATCAAGAAATCTTGAGAGGTATCAAACCCCGGCTTATGGTCCCTTTGCAGAGGATGTCGGGTTGTTGGGTGGAAGAATTGCCCTCAGTGCTTTGGAGTATCAATACCACCCCCAACAGATCTACGGGTTACACGCCTTTCCTTATGGTTTATGGAGCAGAGGCGGTTCTCCCTAGTGACATACGTCACGACTCGCCCCGTGTGGTGGCTTATGTTGAAGCTGATAATGAAAAAGCAGGTCAGGATGCTCTTGACCTTTTGGATGAGGAGCGTGACCTTGCGGCGGTCGTTCGGTGATTTACCAGCAAGATCTGCGTCGTTATCACAGCCGCCGGGTTAAAACTAGGACCTTTCAAGAAGGAGATTTGGTGCTCCGGCTCATCCAGGATCAAACTAATATGCACAAGCTATCCCCACCTTGGGAAGGGTCTTTTGTGGTCAGCAAAAATCTGAACAACGGGTCATACTACCTTATTGATGTTTGAGACCACAAGGACTCATGCACATCAGAGGAGAAGACCTGCCGGCCGTGGAATATTGCTCATCTTCGGCCTTATTACACCTGAGCCACCGGCTCTTGTGATGTACATACTTCTACCAATGTATATATTATGATTAGTATAATAAAGCCGGCATCCCTGACAATTCAGGGCCTCTGTCATTTCATTTATGAGAATCCTGAGGCAATTCCTGAGCCAATTGAGCCAGCTCCTGAACCTATTCTTAAACAAACTCCGAAGAAGAGGGTTATTCTATTTCTCAGTCCTTAAGATATGCAAGAGGCAAGGAAATCTATGAAAGAAAAAGGTATTAAAGCTGAAGATTTTAAGAATTTACCTCCTATTGAAGAAATACATGGTCTTAATATACCGCCTGTTAAAGAAACACATTGCCTTGATAACCCGACACAGGTAGTAAAGGTAAATTTTCTCTATAGAAATGATAAAGTTGAAATCCGTCTACTAAATTTCATAACCAATGCTTAGATGAATTTGATGACTTTATGGCTAGGCAAGAAAGTTTTAATGCTTATGTTGGTAGAGAATTAAAGAGTAATGCTTTCATGATAGGACGCTTGAGTGATTATATGGCTAGAGTTAAATGTGAACTTAAACTCATTAGCAAATTAAAGACAGTATAACCGCACCTAATCCCTGCCCTCACAACGATTTGGGTTCTCGGCCATCCGTTTTCACGATTTAAGAATTTCTAGCCGTTAGATCTCGTCTGTGACACATTCTGTGCCGTACTTTGTTTAATTTGGCCCAGTTGTCTTGTGGGCTGCTGCTCCACAGGCCGAAACGAAGGCCTCTGGTGCACTAGGCCACGGGACAGCCGTCAGGTCCATTCGAGCGTAAAAGACTTCCACTGCTGGGCTTGCGAGCGCGTCCTCCAATCCATCGACTCCCGATTCGGTTGCGTCAAAGTCCCGATTCGAGGCGCGACGAGAGCGACCGCAGCGGGAGTGACTGTGTCGAATCCATCGATTCGAGGAGGGAGAGGAGCCAATCCATCCAGTCCGGATTTGAGCCGCAAAGACGAGCGGCCGGTTTAGTCGATTCGGTCAACCTGAGGTGCGGGATGGGATCGAGGCAGGTACATCTGTGCGCTGGATCGAGCGGAGGAGCAGGATCCGGGTCCAGCCGATGTAATCCAGAGCTGAAGCGAGGAGGCGCACGATGCGGCTGAAGAAGGTGGGGGCGTGAGCGATAATGGCAGACGCCTCGTCTGCTAGAAACGGCTTTGCTCTCACTTGAAGCTCGCAATCATGGCTTATTCATTGTCTGGTAATGTCGCAATCGTTTCCTATGGTCAGTGGTAGTACTATATAGTGCTCCCAAAGGCGATGCAGATACAGAGGAGGAGAGGCATCGATGCATCGAGCCAAGGCGATGTGAGGGCGCGATTTAATCGACCGGAGTTGCAGGCATGCGCTGGGATCAACCGGGGGCACCTACCATCACTCGTATCCTTGTCGACTTCTTCCTCCATGCCCTCATCCGCCCATCCACCCCGGGTGGCGGCACGCCGCTCGCGCACCACAGGCGCCCCCTTCAGGTCAGAATCCAACTCGCCGCCGTCGGCCACAGCGGCCAGGCTGGGCCTCTCCTTCTACCGGTCCTGAGATCCACCGACACCACCCCCGTCATCCAGCGTCGGGTGCCTAAGATCGACATGCCTCCTCCCGATGTGAGTTTCACTTGGAATTATGTTTTTCTGCTAACTGTAGGATGGATGAAAGTGAAGTGCGTTTGCCGGAATACATCTGTACTTTGTTCGTGTTGTGACATTGTTAAGGGATTTGTTAATTCAGCAAAATGATTTTTTTTCATGAGATATGGATAAATAGGCCGATATATACTTGCAGGCACTACAGTTCTGGGAATACTGTGTTAATGAATGAATCTCATCTCCACAAAGTTGCTTCGTAGATCTTTTTTCTTCCAGAATCTTCTGAATTCATTTTGGCCAGATGTATACTTGCAGTTGCAGGTTTATCTAGATGAAAAGGCTCTTTCAATATTAGGCTGATGCTTCAACTAAGCACGTCTCTTTTTTAATCTATGGCGGATATAGTCTAACACTACTTTCCTACCAACGGGTATTTTCATATGGCTGAAAGAATCAACTGCTAGAGATTTCAGAAACTGTTCAACTACACAATTTTTGCTTATGTCTTTTTCAATCAGTTTTGAACTTTAACTCCCTGTTGTATGGATGCATATTAATTTTCAGTGCACAAAATTCAAGGGTTTGAACTTTTTTCCTTTGCACTTCCTAGCGACCCGGACCAGCGCCATGGTAACGAGAGTGTCCCCTACCCTGACATTCAACTTAGCGGTAGATCCGCTGGTGGAACCGGTGTCCCTAGGTGAGTAATCGTCCAGATGGACGTTGTGCTTCCGCCCAACAGGTGCTACTCCTTCATCTCACTAATTCAACACATGTAGTTCGTCCAACTCTTCTTTTGGATCTGAATCAAGTTTTGTTATATTGATCCCCATCCCCGCCAGTGAATATTTCTGTAAGAGAATTTTAATTAGGAAGATCCGTTCTAGGTAGAGGAGTAGAGGCATTTTTTCCATAGGGTGCTAGTGAGGTGTTGCAGATTGGAGCACCATCAGCAGTTCTTGAGCACCATGGCAAGGCAAAGGTGCTCTGTGTGCCTTGCATCCCAAAAATTAGCATTATGTAAAAAATCTGGTTCATCTAAATCTAACATGAAAGCATAGAAGATTTATTAGATGTGAAAAATCCTATGAGCAACATACTAATCAACATTCTGCATTAGATTGCTTAGTTGGGAGCTAGAACCTTAAAAAAGTGAATTAAGCTAGATACATAAAAATTAGGCACTCACAGTGACTTCAAGCCCAAGTAGGCAGTCAGACATCTTGGCATTCTACTGTTGGAGACGACGAGCTTCGGATGTGAGATGGTTCTGTTGAAGTAACTGTGTGTCTGGGCAGTCTTGCCGTTGACCGTTGCGTCCATATGTGGGGTTAGCTGGTCCTGTACCTCTTCCGGTGGTAGGGACTGGGCGACAACTGAAAGTCCTCCTCAAATTTGAGCTCCATTTTTTTAAAATTCCCTATTTTTTGCACGTTGATTATGACCATTTTGGACTGTATAATTGCTCTTGATATGGTTTATAGCTTCCTGCTACTACTCTTACCATCGTCCAATCAAGTTCATCCATGTCAAACCCTATAGCTAGAAATAGAATAGTGTCGAAAAGAAGGTTTGATTGTACTATTTAATTGCTCATCAATTTCAGTGTATACTTTCTTCACTTGAAAACTTAAACCTAAAAATTAAACTGATGGTCTATATGAAATAACACATCAGTTTTCTACTGAGTGATGCCTCACTTGTTATTTGTCTTGCAGATTAGAGTAATAACTTGATGGTCATTCTCAACCTTGTATTCGTATTTTTTTAGGAGATCGTATTTTTTTAGGAGATTGATCCAAGAAAGAATCACACGTTTGCAATATGTACTTCATAAGTGAAAAAATGGTTTCGAACTAGGAAATCTGAAACTGTAGTCTTGTATAGCAAGACGTATAGTCTTCAGATTATTACTGTAGATTGTCTTATTTTATAATGTATTTTGTTTCTTGAATATATATTCCAAAATTTCTCATGTACTGTTTCGGCAAAGAGGGAGAAAGGAGCTGATTGCAGAGCACTGAAATATTTCTTGGCTGCCAAAGCTCCGTGATCGCTTACACATGTATATTATCCATGTACTCTGGGTTATCTGGGATCAATTACAACAAGGCACTTGGATATATTTTATAAAACTGGTATTTTTGTCAATTTAATATACTTCCATCACACTGTGTTTATTTATTCATGCTATTTTGATGAGGATATGGCTATGCAAGGCATCCGTGCTTGATAATTGGTCATACAGTGATGTGTTACTCCTTGTGGCATTCATTTGCAGCAGAATCAGATGCAATAAAGTCTGAAAACTAGATTGTTTTTGCTCATATGACAAAGATAATGGGAATTTTTTTGGGCGTATTGATCATGCTTGCCTTTCCCTGAGCTCCAGCTACTCATGCTACTGCATCTAATATCAGTTGTAGCTATATAGAGGTTGCCATCATTATGCTATTAGATAGACATAATTTGTGGACTACTCCCTTCGTAAAGGGTACCTTTTTTCAGTTCTTATACCTTTTTCGTAATGTTGTGACAGAAACAAAATGTAAAGTTAAAAGAATGTTTACCTGAGCGCATCACATGTGTCTCTTTTTATTTGTTTAATTATTTTTAAAAAAATTACTACCCAATTATGGGAGCTTATTCAAATATAATATTCATGTTTTGTAGCTTGGTTTACTTAAAATTCATTTTGTTCTATGAGCTATGAGTAAACTGTCCAAATGCCCCTCCCCCCCCCCCCCCCCCCACCCACACACATATATAAAAATATATAAATACATACCATTTTATTGTCAAAATAGATGGGCGCGGCAACGCGCGCCATCAATGATCTAGTATGCTTCTATGGTTACCACTCAAGCAGAGCAAGTACTTAAAGCTCAAAGTGATTTGCTCGATGAATTAAATAATAAACATGATTTTGCTGTTAGAGCGGCTACTAGAACTGGTAGAATGACTCAGGAACCTTTGTATCCTGAAGGCCACCCTAAGTGAATCGAGCAGGATTCTCAGAGGAATAATTTAGATGCACCCAGTCCTTCTAAAAAGAAGAAAAAGAAAAACGATAGGACTTTGCATGCTTCTAGTGAACCTGTTATAGACACACCTGAGAATCCCAATGATATTTCTATTTCTGATGCTGAAACACAATCAGGTGATGAATATGAACATAATGATAATGTTAGTGATAATGTTCATGTTGATGCTCAACCTAGCAATAATAATCATGTAGAGATTGAACCTGCTATTGATCTTGATAACCCACAATCAAAGAATCAACGTTATGACAAAAGAGACTTTGTTGCTAGGAAGCACGGTAAAGAAAGAGAACCATGGGTTCAGAAACCCATGCCTTTTCCTCCTAAACCATCCAAGACAAAGGATGATGAGGATTTTGAGCGCTTTGCTGAAATGATTAGACCTATCTTCTTATGTATGCGCTTAACTAATATGCTTAAAGTAAACCCTTATGCTAAATATATGAAGGATATCATTACAAATAAAAGAAAGATACCGGAAGCTGAAATCTCCACCATGCTTGCTAATTACACTTTTAAAGGTGGAATACCTAAGAAACTTGGAGACCCAGGAGTACCAACTATACCATGCTCCATTAAAAGAAACTATGTTAAAACTACTTTATGTGATCTTGGAGCCGGTGTTAGTGTTATGCCTCTCTCTTTATATCATAGACATGAATTGAATAAGTTGACACCTACTGAAATATCTTTGCAAATGGCCGATAAATCAACTGCTATACCTGTCGGTATTTGTGAGGATGTGCCTGTTGTGGTTGCAAATGTCACCATCTTAACGGACTTTGTTATTCTTGATATTCCCGTGGACGATAGTATGTCGATTATCCTTGGTAAACCTTTTTTGAATACTGCAGGGGCTATTATTGATTGCAACAAAGGCAATGTCACTTTTCATGTTAATGGTAATGAGCATACGGTACACTTTCCGAGGAAACAACCTCAAGTTCATAGTATCAATTCTATTGGAAAAATTCCAACTATCATTATTGGAGGTTTTGAATTTCCTCTTCCTACTGTCAAGAAAAAGTATGATGTTCTTATTGTTGGGGATGTTCATATCCCCGTTGAGGTAACCTAGTCTTTTTTCGAAATTTCTCCGGTTCCATGTTATTCGGAATGAGTTTGTTAACAAGACTTGATTAACCTTGTTAGTGGATTCCTTTTGATGATCATGAGATGGATGAAACTAGAAGCCACAACCTTCTGTACTCTCTTTTTACTTTCTGCTATTTAGAATAAATAAAGCAAAAATAGTATTATTTGTCCTTTTCTGAATTGTCCATGCAACGAAAAAATATCCTGAAAATAAAAGTGCTCCAAATGCCCTGCAAATTTAGTATGATTTTTTATGGAATATTTGAGGATTTTAGGCACTGAGAACACAGCAGAGGAGGCATGCACCTGGCCACGAGGGTCCAGGGCGCGCCCCCCTGCCTCGTGGGCCCACGATGGCCCCCCTTCACTTATTCCTGCACCCACACACTCCATCTTCCTCCCCAAACAATCCCCATCCAGCTCAAGCACGAGTTCTAGCTCATTTTGCTGCGATTTTCGATCTCCTTACTCAAAGCTCCATTCACAAAACTGCTTTGGGAGATTGTTGCTTGGTATGTGACTCCTCCATTGGTCCAATTAGTTTTTGTTCTAGTGCTTTATTCATTGCAAATTTTTGCTGCCTAGGTGACCCTGTTCTTGAGCTTCCATGTCAAATTTATGAGGTCCTAAGTAATTCCAATGCATGATATAGGCTCTAGGCATTTGTGGGAGTAGTTGCTATCAATCTTGTTTAGTTTGATTCACTTTTATTTTGAGTTACTAAAAATTTCAGAAATTTTTCAGAGGAAGAAATATGTCCAGGAAAATGTACCAAGGTGGTTCCTCAACAAAGAGAGGACCCAGGCGTGCTATGCGTGAGCAAGACGATGAACCACCAAGGGAAGCTGCGGTCTTGTGAATGGCCGTCAAAAGAGTTTATGGTCAATGCAGGCATCAAGGATGAATTTGACGCATATGTGCACAATGCCGATCTTGAGGACTTCACGCAAGATAAGTGTCCTCAATACGACCAATTGACTGATTCATTCGTGAGAAGATTTAAATATACATCTTCGCGTAATTCTCAGAATGTCCTATTTGATATTTATGATCAATCTTATACCATGGACCTAGAAGATTTTACAAATGCTTGCAAACTCCCACAGCGGGGCAATGTTAATGAACCCAACAAATTCGAATATAAAGACTTTCTTCCTAGTATCACTCTGGGAGAATCTAGGGATATAGCACAAGCAACCATAGGGAGCATTCATTTTCCTGCTATACATTATTTTGCTCTCTTCATTGGTAGACGCATTAATGGTAAGGATGAAGCATGTCACATGTGTGTCCCTGATCTTTGTGTTCTTAAGAGTGTTATATTAGGTAATAAGGATTACAACTTGGGAGCAATAGTTGCACGTAGGTTGCATAATAATGGTATATCTGGAGATTTATTTGGAGGAATTTATGCGACCCGTGTTGCTAATTATCTTGGTATATCTCCACGTGAGGGTGATATGGAGTTGCCTGCCGCTTATTTAGATTTTGACGCTATGGTAAGGCACCATTTTCTTTTGAGGAATGAACAATTCCTTCAGTATCGACTAATCTTTGACAGACGTCGCGCTGTCCATGTTACTCTCCCTGCTCCTTCCCTTTTTGATTACCAGGCAAAACAAAGATATTTTGTCACCAGGGAGGAGGCAACCGAACACAAGAGGAGAGCGGAGGAAGCTCGCCAATATGCCGCAACTCAGGAGGCATTGGCTGTTGCATCTCAGTACGACCCCGGTTATAACTTCAGAAATCAGCCAGGCTATCCTTGGCATTAGACCAACTTAGGCCAAAAGCCTAAGCTTGGGGGAGTACGTATTTCTCACTGACTTTACACTCATGTTCACACACTTATTCTAGTCGTCGGTGCTCATACTCTTTCATTGTATTATCCATGCTAGTTTAATTTATTTTTCTAGCTTTCTTCTTGTGTGTTTGATAAACCTTAAGAAAAACCAAAAAAAAGTTAATTTAATTTCCATGCTTGTAGTAGTAATTAAAATGAAAACTCAAAAAGATTTCTCGTTTTTCTTTTTTACTTGTTGGGAGCTTTCCCGTGTAAATAGTTTTATTTTCTTTTCTTTCCTTTGGGGGTCAAGAGTAGAAGACCATAATGAAAATGTTTAATGGCTCTCATATGCATGATTGTTGATTTAACTTAGAGCCCATATTACTTTGTCTTCTCCCTTGAATTGAATGCTCGTAGACTCCAACTTAGTCTGATGCATGTGCACTATTATTATTATACACACTGTTCGGTCATGCAAATGAAAGGCAATAATAACGATATATGATGGACTGATTGAGACGAGAGAAGCTGGTATGAACTCGACCTCTTTTGTTTTTGTAAATATGATGAGTTCATCGTTCCTGATTCAGCCTATTATGAATAAACATGTTTTCAATGACAATTAGAGATTATAGTTGCTTATACCATGCTTAATTAGCTAGGAGCTTATAATGGTTTACCTTGCGTGCCAACATGCTATTAAAATGGTTGTGATGTGGTATGATAGGGTGGTATCCTCCTTTGGATGATTCGAGTTACTTGACTTGGCACATGTTCACGCATGTAGTTGAAACAAAATCAACATAGCCTTCACGATATTTATGTTCGTGGTGGATTATATCCTACTCATGCTTGCACTCAGTGTTGATTAATTTTAATGCATGTTCATGACTGGTGTCGCTCTCTCAGTTGGTCGCTTCTCAGTCTTTTGCTAGCCTTCACCTGTACTAAGCGAGAATACTGCTTGTGCATCCAAACTCCATAAACCCCAAAGTTATTCCATATGAGTCCACCATACCTTGCTATACGCGGTATCTACCTGCCGTTCCAAGTAAATTTGTATGTGCCAAACTCCAAACCTTCAAATGAAATTCTATTTTGTATGCTCGAGCAGCTCATGTTTCAACTAGGGATGTCTATATTTTCCATGCTAGGTGGGTTATTCTCAAGAGGAGTGGACTCCGCTCCTCATTCACGAGAAAATGGCTGGTAACCGGGATGCCCAGTCCCATGATCAAAAAGATCAAAGCAAATCAAAATAATTAAACAAAATTCCCCCAGGGCTGTTGCTAGGGTGAGGCACTCATTGTTTCAAGCAAGCCATGGATTGATGCTTGTTGGTGGTGGGGAGTATAAAATTTTACCATTCTGTTTGGGAACCGACTATAATGTATGTAGCATGGAAGATATCGAGATCTCATAGTTGTTGCGTTGACAGTGAAAGTATACCGCTCAAAATGTTATTCATCTCTATTCTAAAATCGAGCTCTGGCACCTCTACAAATCCCTGCTTCCCTCTGTGAAGGGCCTTCCATTTACTTTTATGTTGAGTCATCACCCTCTTAGTAAAAAGCACCCGCTGGAGGGCACTCTGTCATTTGCATGCATTACTATTAGTTTATATTGGGTATGGCTTGACTGGATCTCTTTTACCATGAATTACAATGTTTAGTCAGTCCTTGATCTTTAAAGGTGCTCTGCATTTATGTTTTGCGGTCTCGGAAAGGGCTAGCAAGATACCATCTTGTTATATCATATTATGATTGTTTTGAGAAAGTGTTGTCATCCGAGATGTATTATTATTGCTCACTAGTTGATTATGCCATTGGTATGAGTAAACATGAGACCTAAGTGTTATTGTGAATATGGTTAGTTCATAATCTTTGCTGAAAACTTGAATGCTGGCTTTCCATATTTACAACAAGAGAAAACAGAGTTTGTAAAAGTTTTTCTTTATCACTTTCAGTTTATCAACTGAATTGCTTGAGGACAAGCAAAGATTTAAGCTTGGGGGAGTTGATACGTCTCCAACGTATCTACTTTTCCAAACACTTTTGCCCTTGTTTTCTCTAACTTACATGATTTGAATGAAACTAACCCGGACTGACGTTGTTTTCAGTAGAACTGCCATGGTGTTATTTATTGTGCAGAAAACAAAAGTTCTCGGAATGACCTGAAAATCCACAGAGATAACTTTTGGAAAATATAAAAAATACTGGCGAAAGAATCAAGGCCAGGGGGCCCACACCCTATACACGAGGGTGGGGGCCGCGCCCCCTCCCCCTGGGCGTGCCCCCCTGTCTTGTGGGCCCCCTGAAGCTCCACCGACCTCAACTCCAACTCTATATATTCCGTTTCGCGGAGAAAAAATCAGAGAGAAAGTTTCATCACGGTTTACGATACGGAGCTACCGCCAAGCCCTAATCTCTCTCGGGAGGGCTGATCTGGAGTCCGTTCGGGGCTCCGGAGAGGGGGATTCGTCGTCGTCGTCATCATCAACCATCCTCCATCACCAATTTCATGATGCTCACTGCCGTGCGTGAGTAATTCCATCGTAGGCTTGCTGGACGGCGATGGGTTGGATGAGATTTACCATGTAATCAAGTTAGTTTTGTTACGGTTTGATCCCTAGTATCCACTATGTTCTGAGATTGATGTTGCTATGACTTTGCTATGCTTAATGCTTGTCAGTAGGGCCCGAGTGCCATAATTTCAGATCTGAACCTATTATGCTTTCATGAATATATGTGAGTTCTTGATCCTATCTTGCAAGTCTATAGTCACCTATTATGTGTTATGATCCGACAACCCCGAAGTGACAATAATCGGGATACTTCTCAGTGATGACCGTAGTTTGAGGAGTTCATGTATTCACTATGTGTTAATGCTTTGGTCCGGTACTCTATTAAAAGGAGGCCTTAATATCCCTTAGTTTCCACTAGGACCCCGCTGCCACGGGAGGGTAGGACAAAAGATGTCATGCAAGTTCTTTTCCATAAGCACGTATGACTATATTCGGAATACATGCCTACATTACATTGATGAATTGGAGCTAGTTCTGTGTCACCCTATGTTATAACTATTACATGAGGAATCGCATCCGACATAATTATCCACCATTGATCCAATGCCTACGAGCTTTTCACATATTGTGCTTTGCTTATTTAATTTTCCGTTGCTACTGTTACAATTACTACAAAACTGCTATTGTTACTTTTATCACTGTTACCATTACTATCATACTGCTTTGCTACTAAATACCTTGCTGCAGATACTAAGTTATCCAGGTGTGGTTGAATTAACTACTCAATTGCTAATACTTGAGAATATTCTTTGGCTCCCCTTGTTTCGAATCAATAAATTTGGGTTGAGTACTCTACCCTCGAAAACTTTTGTGATCCCCTATACTTGTGGGTTATCAGGGCCGTCTGTGAACTCGGTCTGCCGGTTCATGTAATAAAATTCTCTGAATAGTTCTATAGTGGGCTCCTGTTGAAGGTACACCTCGCAGAACACTTGAAAGTTACAGATGTTTGAAACAGAATTTGGCCCAACCTACTACAACCACGACCTCTTCAAGAAGCTCCAACTCCTCAAGCAAGGAACAAAGACCGTTGAAGAGTACTACAAGGAAATGGAGATTGCCATGATACGAGCCAATGTCACGGAAGATGATGAGAAAACTATGGCACGTTTCTTGAATGGGCTCAACCACCCTATCAAGAAGATCGCCGACTTGCAACCCTACTCCAACCTCATCGAGCTAGTGCACCAAGCTACCAAGGCAGAACGTCAAGTGTAAGATGACTTCAAGTATGCCAAGTCCACCTCCAAGACCTACGGCTACTCCTACAACCAAGCTTCAATGACTCAACGACTCCTACCTCGACAAAAGCTTCACCAAGCACCGATGACAAGTCAAACTACAAGAAAACTTCAACAACTTCAAGTCACCTTCTATTACAAGCAACTTCAAGCCGAATTCATCATCTACAACTCCACCGAATGAGGCCATCAAGACAAGTTCCATCAAATGCTTCACATGCGGTGGCCAAGGCCACAAGTCTCTCGAGTGCACCAACAAGCACACCATGATCCTCAACAATGACGAACCCTATGACTCCATGAGTGAAGAGGAAATGGAATCCCTTGAGCAAGTGGCCATGCACCGGCAAGTGAACGGAGATGAAGATGATCATGTCTTTTGTGATGAAGATTCGAGCCCCGCTCTTGTTGTCTCCAAGGTGTTGACTCTTCAACATCAAGAAGACAAAGACCAAAGATGCCACATCTTCCACACCAAGGCCGGCATCAATGGAAGGTCCGTGAAGGTCATCATTGATGGACGGAGTTGCCATAACTTGGAGAGTGAAGAGCTATGTTCCAAGCTCCAATTGGTCAAGATGAAGCACCCATACCCCTACAAGGTCCAATGGCTAAGCGACTCCAGCACTATCCAAGTCGAGCATATGGTGCAAGTTTCCTTCAAGATAGGAGCATATGAAGACAAGTTGAAATGTGATGTCGTTCTGATGTCCGTTTGCCACCTCCTTCTTTGAAGGCCATGGCAATTTGACTGAGGCATCATCCACAACGGGCAAACCAATCACTGTAGCTTCAAGATGAAGGGAAAGGAGTACATGCTACGACCTATGTCTCCAAGTAAAGTGATCGCAGACAAGCAAGCCACCCATTGTGGAGAGAATAGTGAGAAAGCGAGCCACCACAAAGAGAGTGAGCGCCACAAGCCAAAACTGAGTGCCTCCACGATGAGCGACAAAAAAAAGTTAGTTCTATTTTCCACCAAAAGTGAGATGAGATAAGTGTGTGAGAACCCATCAAGTGTTATGCACTATGTCCTTTTGTGAAAGGGCAAGGAACCTACAACTAACACCTCACACAATCTACCTTTAGTGTTGTCTTCTCTATTGCAGGAGTTCCAAGATGTATTCCTCGACGAGATACCTCTGGGTCTACCTCCTCTTCGAGGCATCGAACACCGCAGCGACCTCAACCCAGGAGCACCTCTTCCCAACAAGGCACCCTACCACGTCAACCCTGACGAAACCAAGGAGATCCAACGGCAAGTACAACAACTCATCGACAATGGCCATGTGCGAGAAAGCTTGAGCCCATGTGTCGTACCGGTAATCCTTGTTCCTAAGAAAGATGGCACCTATCGCACGTGTTCCGATTGTCGTCCCATCAATGCTATCACCGTTAGACATCGTTACCACATTCCATGCTTAGATTATATGCTAGATGGGCTTAGCGGACCCGCAATTTTCTCTAAGATTGATCTTAAAAGTGGCTATTACCAAATCCGCATATAAGAAGGTGATGAATGGAAAACCGCATTTAAGACCAAATTTGGCTTATATGAATGGCTTGTTATGCCAATGGGTTTATCCGAAGCACCCGATACTTTCATGCGAGTCATGCATTTTGCTCTTTGCCCCTACATTGGCGTATTTGTTGTGGTCTACTTTGACGATATCCTTGTATTTAGCAAATCCCTCAAAGATCATGTCACCCATCTTAGAACTGTGTTGCAAACCCTTAGGAAAGAGTGCCTTTATGCTAATATGGACAAATGTCTTTTTGGTGTTGATAAGCTTGTTTTCTTGGGTTTCGTTGTGTCTTCTAAGGGTGTGCATGTAGATGAATCTAAGATCAATGCTATTAAAACTTGGCCCCAACCCACAAAATTGCAATGAGTGCGTAGTTTTCTTGGACTAGCCAGATTTTATTGTAGATTTGTGAAGGATTTTAGCACCATTGCTTTACCTTTGCATGCTTTCAGTAAGAAAAACGCCTCTTTTGTTTTGGGACCATCCCAAGACACTGCATTTAACGAGCTTAAGAATTTGCTTACACATGCTCCTTTGCTTGCATTACCCAACTTTGATAAACCAATTGAGATACATTGCGATGCTAGCGGTTATGGCATAGGAGGTGTGTTAATGCAAGAGAAGCGTGCCATAGCTTACTTTAGTGAAAACATCTCTGGAGCGCAACCCAATTACCCCATCTATGACAAAGAGCTATATGCTTTAGTTCGAGTATTGCATGTTTGGGAGTATTACCTTCGTCCTCATGAGTTCATTCTCCATGCCGATCACGAAACACTTAAGTATCTTAAGGGTCAAACTAAGCTAAACAAGAGTCATGCTAAGTGGAGTGAATTCATCAAGTCATTTCCTTATGTCATCAAGTATATAAAAGGTAAGGAAAATGTTGTGGCGGATGCGCTTTCCCATAGATGCATGCTTGTTGCCCAACTTGAATTGAATGTCATTGGTTTTGAGCATATAAAAGACTTGTTTGCACATGATCCTACCTTTTCTATTCCTTATGCCAAGTGTTTGACGCATACATCTTGGGAACGATAGTACCTCAAAGATGATTATCTTATGAGAGCTAACAAACTATGTATCCCCGAGTCTTCTCTTCGTTTGCTACTTTTGCAAGAGGCTCATGGAGGTGGACTAATGGACACTTTGGATGCGACAAGACATTCGCCACGCTCTCTAAGAACTAATTTTGGCCCAAGATGTTCCGCGACATCTCACGCTTCACCAACCGATGCTCAACATGTCGCAAAGCTAAGTCAAAAGCTCAATCCCATGGTCTCTATATTCCACTTCCAATTCCATATCACCCATGGGAAGATATTAGCATGGATTTTGTGCTTAGTTTGCCTAGAACTAGAAATGGCAAAGATTCTGTGTTTGTTGTTGTGGACCGATTCTCTAAGGTGGCTCATTTCATCCCATGCAACAAGATAGACGATGCTTCACGTATTGCAAATCTTTTTTGTAGGGAAATCTTGCGACTGCATGGAGTGCCCAAGACTATTGTCTCAGACCGCGACGTCAATTTCTTGAGCTACTTTTGGAAGACTCTATGCGCCAAGCTCGGAATCAAGCTCTTGTTCTCTTCCGCATGCCATCCTCAAACCGACGGCCAAATGGAGGTCACAAACCGGACACTCTCCACTCTACAACGCGTGTTAATAAAGAAGAACATCAAGGAGTGGGAGGAGTGCCTACCCATCGCCGAGTACGCCTACAATCGTGCAAGACATTTGACTACCAGCAAGTCCCCCTTCGAGGTCGTCTACGGTTTCAACCTGTTGTGCCCATTGGACATTCTTCCTCTACCACTACAAGAGCGCATCAACATGGACGCGAGTGCCCGAGTGAACTACCTCAGGAAGATGCATGAAGATACAAGGCACACCATCGAGCACCAAGTACAACGACTCGCGACCAAGCACAACATCAACAAGCAACCCATGATATTCAACATTGGAGATCTTGTCTGGCTACACCTTCGCAAGGACCGCTTCCCCAACGAACGCAAGTCCAAACTTCTACCACAAGCCGATGGACCCTTCAAGGTGCTTGAACGCTACAACAACAACACCTACAAGATCGACATCCCACGTGACAAGTACTCCGTGAGCGATATCTTCAACGTCAAAGATCTCTCTCCCTAACATGGTGATGAGGATTTCGGTCCGATGTCGGATCTTTCCCAAGGGAGGGAGATGATGCGGAGCATCCTATGGTCATCCCCATGGACCTACCATCGTCTCACCAAGTGCCAAGAGGATCAATGACACGAGCACGAGCTAGAGCTCTCGAGAACGAGGTGACATATCTCCTTAGTGATATTCCATTCGACCCACTCGAGACATGGCTACTACCTAAGTCCGGAATGTTGTGCATGATCAGGTACCAAGAAGGCCCTCTCGAAGATGAATGTGAAGACGGACAAGTCCCCAAGTTCATGGACGAAGAGGAATGACAGAAGGAACCGGAGAAGTCCCCAGGACCCAGACATCCGGCCCCAAGCCACAGACATCCGGCCCCTGGAGATTTCAACCTCAGCCAACGCCCACCAGCCGAGGCTACAGGGCCCGGACATCCGGCCCAGCCCCGGACATCTGGCCCGACGCCCGGAAATCCGGCTCCTCCTATCTAGAGAGCAACCAGATCGACCAAGTCAGCCCGGACATCCGGCCCAGGGCCTGGACATCCGTCCCTTCCCGAGCCGCTAGACATCCGGACCCCGTCTATCCAGACAACACCGAGACCAGCCCAGACATCCGGCACTTCATGAAGGCCCGGACATCCAGCCTCCCCTGTCTGCGCACAGTGTAAGGGCCCGAGGCCCATGTACCCCTTCTCCCACCTAGACTATATATACTCCTCCTCCTCCCTCTTGCTAGGGTTAGCAAAGGATTAGCTCATTTGAGAGATAGAGCTTTGCTCATCCACTTGGTTACTTCTCCATTGGAGTCCACGGCCTCTTCGGAGAAGATCCCCCAAGCGGATTCAAGACCCCATCATGGGAAGACCCCTCAAGACCTCCTCACGGAGAAGAACTACCACCACTTGTATCGTCCTTTGTTGGATTTGGATCGCGTATCTCTTTGTGTTTTGAGAATCTAGCACATGTGTAATCGAATCTTGTTGGTTTGAGTGATTTCTCTCGGGTTTCCCCTCGTGATTTCCCTCGTGCTCTTCGTGATCCGCTCCAATCGTGAAAGATCGGCCCTAGGGTTTCCACCCTACATCATCGGGCTCCTTGGCATTAGCCACCCCCGATACAAGACCCCGCCATCTACCGTGACACCATGCTCAAGCTGGGCATCAAGGAGAACTAGCTACAGCCCAGCCGGACGGTGTTCCACGGCATCGTGCTAGGGCACTCCTACTCCCCTATCGGCACGATCCGGCTGGACGTTTCATTCGGCACCAAGGGCAACTTCCACCACGAGCCGACCTGGTTCGAGGTGGTCGACCTAAGCAGCTCCTACCACACGCTCTTGGGTCAGCCCGTGTTGGCCAAATTCACGGCGGTGCCCCACTATGCATACGTGAAGCTGAAGATGTCGGGTCCCAAGGGCATCATCACCATCGCCGACGACTACAAGAAGTCCCTTGAGTACGCTGAAGCCGGCTCCCGACTGGCTGAGTCTTTGGTCATCACTGAATAGAAGCACCAGTTCGACCGGCTCGTCGCTCTGGCGAGCGAGCGGGTAATAACCCACAAGTGTAGGGGATCAATTGTTGCTTGTTTGATAAATAAGAGTGTCGAACCCAACGAGGAACTAAAGGTAGGATTTATATTCCCTTCAAGTTATATCGACCACTGATACCAATCTACGCACACTTAACACTTAACGTTCGCTTTACCTAGAACAAGTATGAAACTATTTTGTAGGTGAAAGGGTAAGTTTGCAAGGATAAAACTAGATGTACCTAGCGAGAATAAAACTATGAGTAATTTGCAAGACAATAAAATTTAGTTGTTTAGTAGAAGATTTTTGTAACACAAGAGAAGGATTTTTCCATAGGCAATAGATAACTGGACCGGTAATCATTATCACAATTTTATATGAGGGAGAGGCATGTGCTACATACTTTCTGTACTTGGATCATATGAACTTATGATTGGAACTCTAGCAAGCATTCGCAACTACTAAAGATCATTAAGGTAAACCCAACCATAGCATTAAGTAACAAGTCCTCTTTACAACCATATGCAACAACCCCAAAATGAAATAGGGGGCACCATAGGACAGCACGAGAATAAAACATACAACTCAAACCAATCACGATCATCAATCAACCCACAGGACAAAACGAATCTACTCAAACATCATAGGATAGCCATACATCGTTGGGAAATAATATATAGCGTTAAGCACTATGTTTAAGCAGAGATTACAACGGGGAGAAGAGGTGTTACACGCTGCATAGAGGGGGAGAGAGTTGGTGATGACGACATCGAAGTTGTTGGTGTAGATCAACGTCTAGATGGTTTCCCTGGCGGCACTCCGGCGCCACTCGGAGAGAGGGGGAGGGAGCCCCTCCTTCTTTCGTGGCCTCCCCCCTAGATGGGAGGAGAGTTCCCCCTTTGGTCCATGGCCGGCATGGCGGCGGAGGGGTGAAAGCCCCTCCAAGAGAGACCGCATTCCTGTTTTCTGGCCCTTCGCCATTTCTTAAATTCTTGAGGATCCATGACTCCGATTGGGCTGAAATTTTGATACAGTTTTCTTCCAGATTTAATCTTTCTTGTGGCGAAAGAAAGGCACCTACCGCCTTACAGGGGCTCCACAAGCCTGCCAGGTGCACCTAGGGTAGGGGGGCACGCCCCTCGAGCTTGTGGGCCTCTCAGGCATCATCTCGCTTTGATTCTTTTTCCCAAAAATCACATATATTTCAAAATAAATCTCTATAAATTTTTATCGCGTTTGGACTTCGTTTGATAATATGGATATTTCACGAAACAAAAAATATGCAACAAATAGGAACTAACACTGGACACTGGATCAATATGTTAGTCCAAAAAATAATATAAAATATTGTCAAAAATATAAAGAAGTTGTAAAATATTGGCATGAAACAATCAAAAATTATAAATACAACGGAGACGTATCAGTATCCCCAAGCCTAATTCCTGCTCGTATTCGAGTAGGTAAATGATAAAAAAATGAAAAGATAATTTTTTTTGGCAGATATGTTGGCGTTTGCAAAGCAGAGGATTGCCCAATCTGTATACTGATGCCGCCCAAGAGGGATCATGATGATCTGCACTAATACACAGAAGCACTGTAGCAGTTGATTTGGGCCCTTAGACTTTGATTGAATGGTGGATTTGTCCTTAACGCATTTCTGCGTCGTAGTGGCACCTACTAAGCTCAACCTGGTATTTGCAGGACGACGGGAAAGTAGTAGGAAAAAGTGGTATACTTCGTTTCAAGAAACACAGATGTAGTATTTACAAGATAGAATAAAGCTCAATTCAAGGAGTTGCACTATATTTATCTTTGCTGTTCGTGGACAATTTTACAATTTTCATCAGCAAGAGCACACAAACCATTGTTGACTCTGCCGCTGCAAAGAGAAACAAAACGATTCTATAACTACATATGAAAAACCACTCACTGACTCAGCAAGCCTCGGTTTCTCGAGAAGGCTCTTTGAAGCAATCAACATTGCAGAGGCCCATTGATCTAATCATCTCGCCAAGCCTGCCAAAGATTCCCAAAGGTCAATGCAAAAAAATGTGAATCATACAAAATTTGATTTGACCTCAAAAAATGATTGTTACATAGTCTATGCTGATCGAGTACTCTGCATGATGGTGCAAGAGAGGAGGCTGAGGGAGGACCAACCTGTCAATGCTTTTCCTTGGTTTGTCTGTCTGTTCATTTTCATCTCTTGTCCTGTCAAATGTATCGACGCTTCTCCTTGATCTCTCCTTATGTGTGATGGACCTTGTCTTTTCCCTGACGTCTGTACTTCGACGTTCAGTGCTCAGCCTAGGAGGCTGCTCATGCCTTGAGCTCTTCCTCGATGGCTCTAACCTCTGCGAGGTCATCAAATGCGCCTCAGAAAGAGCGACGCTATCTGAAGGTTTTTCATTTCCAGCTAGCAACTTCTCACTCTCAGGTGCTGCTTCTTTTCCAGCAGGCAACTTCTCTACAGCCGACAGAAACTTCTTCAGATGCCTTATGTACACTGGGAAGGTCTCCAAGTTACAGTGGTCGCCTCCCTCGATCCACAGAGGCTCATACTTCTGTTGGCTCAGCTCCCATATCCGCTTTCCATGGGAAAAATCAACAACATCGTCACTTGTACCCTGAGAAGAAAGGGAAACAGGCCACCAGGTTTATCTGAAGCTATGCACGGATTACACAAGGAGCATATCAGATATCACTACAACGTGTGATGTATTTAATTCCAAACTTACATGAATCACCAGAACAGGGCATTTAACAAGGGGAATTTTCTCGATGTTCTGTAACAAAGCAAATGTCTGTTAATGTAGACAAAGCATGTGAGGTCTTTCAGTATTTCTCTTGATAGTTCAGCTAGTGAAGCAAACCTTATATATGTCAAACCAGTATGTTTTCTTCACAGAATAGATGACACGCAGGCCAGAAAGTATGGGACTATGCAGAACAACTGCTCTTATGTGATGCAAGTGAGCAGCTAAATCAACAGTGGGGCCACTACCGACAGATTGACCATAAAGAACAATGTCTTCTTCCCTAGTCCCATAAACCTCCACAAGGCATTTATATGCAGACTCTATGTCAGCAAATGTATTAGCTTCACTTGCCTGAAAATGGAAGGCGCAGAAAGATTGTCGCAACAGAGTTTATTTTTCTAACCATGAGATAAACACATGGGATGGAACAATCTTCCATAAAAACAAATGGAATTAGCCAAATGCAAAAAAGGATCCCTTAACAGAAGCACTCACGTGGGAATCAGATTTGTGGCCTCTCCCATGACAAGAATATTAAGCTATTAAATGATTTCCACCTGCCTAAAACCTTTTTTAACTACTCTAGTATAAGCATGTATTGCTCCTCTAGCGACATGATAGAGCATTAGTTTCAAGAAAGAGCAGAAAGTATTATTAACCTTGCCTGATGACCGTCCATAACCAGAATAATCATACCTGCGAAAATTGAGCAAATTATTATCAAGGCACCAAAATGAGGTGTTGATACATCAATGATCAATGTTACCATTAAAAGTTGTAAACTGGAGAATAATACAAGGCTTGCTAAGGCATCAAGGAGAACGTAGGCTTGTAGCATTGGAGCATTATTTAAGTAGCTTACCTAGAATGACTAAATCTTCACAGAGGTGAAGTTGTATATGCCATGCAACGATAAAGCCATTTACACAATGGGGACCCAATTCACTGGTCAACATGTCAGGCTAACATAAAAGGCAGAGTAACAGTCTTTGAACATCTGTTCAAATTTTACGCAGCCAGCTTTAGTCTGTTATAAGCTGCAAACCTCTGACCGATGAAAATTTACTGCAAAAGGGTCGGTTTTTGTACTAATTAATCCAACCAAAATCTTGAATGCATCATGCAGACTGCACATCACCCCTATTGGACTATTTATCCTACATTAGGCATTCATCCATTATTATAAATTAAGAGGATATGCAACTTAGATAGGTGAAATACTTGTGTTCAGGGTGAAATCAGGAAAACTGCAACTGAAGGCATTTTAAGTCAGTATCACGTATAATTTCAGCTCAGATGGCATCAGAATAAACACTGTGGGTGGGAAGATTGTCCAAACCAATTTCAATTTGGTGAAGAGCCAGAGTGCACATTTGCTAGAAACCGAAATTGTTGGCTTTCCATCAATTTTGGTATTTTGATGTAATCGTGTGCCCTAATTCGGGAGTAACAATAACTGGGCACACTGACCTTATATGTTGGCTCAGTATTTTGCTTTTAATTGTAGTTACACTAGAAGATAACTGCGCATTGCAGTGGGATTTTAGCACAAAATGAAAAGGCAGAGGTTTTACTAATTCCTTGAATGAGACAGCCGCGTAGGAGCACACGGAGAAATAAGCAATAAATGGCTAGCTGGTATTAGCTTCATAAGAAACTAGTATTATAGCCCGCGCTTCGCCCCAGTTCTTTTGGATATTGACAACGAAAATCCTATTCCTACGTGCAAGTTACTAAAAGAACTCTATGTACTAGTTCATTTGGATCATAACCACCCCCCATGATTTTAGCTAACCGTTTCCAGATTTGACTAATATGTAAACTTTTTGTAAACCCCGTATGTATGAATAGCATTGCTCTATTGACAATATGCTTATACTAGCAACACTAATAAATGTATAATTAGTCTTTACGGTCTGTTATGGCGCCGTAAACAAAATATGTCTTTTCAGATATAAAGTTTTATTCCTACATAATAATGGTATAATACACGCCCCTTCGTAAAACTAAATAAATTAAGATTGAGATGTCTTTTCATGATAAAACACAAACCCAATATTATAACTCCATCGATTTTGTGTATAATCAAAGCCCATCTTGAGTTTCTAATGTCTAAGGATTGCGCGGCTGCGAGGCGGGTGGCGGCGCGTCCGTCTTGGATCTGGCACTGGGATCCGGGTGGGCGGCGCGGGTGGGGCAGCAGCATGGCGTGGCTGTTGCTCCGGACGTGGGTGGCGGCGCGCGGGGGTCCGGCACATGGTGGTGGCTGTTAGAGTTATATTAGTGATGTCTTTTGACCTTTTACATTCTAGTCTCTTGGCATCCTCTTGTAGCCTTTTGGCATCCTCATGTATGTGTATATATGCTGGCTTTGGCCTCTCAGTAATACATGTTGCATATTCCTAACATGGTATCAGAGCCTTAGGTTTTTTCTTTCCGCACGCCGCAACTCGTGCTCGATCCTCTCTTCGCGCCACCGTCGTCTCTTTGCCGGTCGTCTCTTTGCACGTCTCACCTCTCCGTTCTGGCCTGACGCACTCCAATCCTGCGTGCCGCACGGCTCCCAATTCGATCTTTCGCCCACTAGTCAACCTCCGTTGACTGATTTGCTAGAGAATTCTGCACTCTACACACACCCGTTCCTGATTACAAGTCCCGTGGGCTCAAGTCAAGACTCCATGTGCTCATCGATCACACCGTGAAGTCTGCCGCTACTGCTCGCGCCGCCGGCTGCCGGTATTCGCCGCATCTCGCCCAATACCGCCGGATTCTGCCACTCCCGCTGGTCAACGCCCGCTGCTGGATCCGCCAGTTGCTCCTTCCCGATCGCTGCTCCGCCTGGTCGGCTGCTTTTCTCCGGCGACGGCCGGCTTTTCTCCGGCGTCGGCTCGTTTGCAATCGGCCCGCTTCGACCTTCGCTCCATCTCCTCCTCGTCCGAGCAATACTTCAGTACAAGGGTTGGCCCTCTCCCAGCTGCGGTCCATCGCTCGTCTCACGCCCGGGGCTGCAGGACCGAGCTCGTCTCGCGCCTAGCAGCAGGCTCGAGCTTGTCTCGCGCCCGACGGCAGGATCGAGCTCGTCTCGCGCTCGGGGCTGCAGGACAGGACGATGGAGGCCAGCTTTGGCTGGCCTATTGGGTTTCGGCGCTGGGGACCATCCAGGGGTGCGAAAGGCGGGGCCTTTCCGCTCGTCTCTTCGGTTGGGGTAGCGACGGGTCTCGGGTCAGGTGGTCCCTAGGTCTTGGATGCCGGGGTGGTGGCCCTGGTGGTGGTAGCGCGGTGCTTTTGGGCAGAGTCCACGACTTGGTGCTGCCTAGTGGCCATGGCCGTGAGGGCGGGCGGCGTAGCAGCCGGGGTGTGGCGTTCGGTGGCGGTGAGTATTGGTCGGGGCGAAAACCTGTTCTTTCTTCGGACAGACCGGCGGCGGCGAAGCTCGTTCCCTTCTTGAAGGCGTCGTCGCGGCTCTCATCGCTCATCGTGTTGCTCCAAGGGAAACTCTGATCCTCGGATCAGGCGGTGGCGGCGCTCCGGTGTCGTATCCTTCCTGAAGGCGCCATCTTGGAGCCCACGGATTGTCATATGCGGCTTCATCTCTTTGTATATAGGGGTGGTGTTGTTGCGCTCAACGCTTGTGGATCATGCTTGGGTGTGTGTTTTTGTTGTGGTGGCGTGCATTTGTATCGGGATGTTGGTGATCATTGCTTTATATATAAAGCGGGGCAGAAGCCTTTTTCGGTAAATATCTTGACTTAGCTTGATCTAGTAATACGAACCCAAAATATTATAGTTCCATCAATTTGTGTGATTATTAACTTGTAGATTACTAATGCATGCCTTCATACCCTGTATTGTGAGAGTATCCAATGCACCCAAACCTGTGGTGTTCCAGGTGTACCCAGTCTCAGTGCACTCATCCAGAAGTCATAAAACATTATGTGGAAAAAGAAACAACGTGTGGGCACAATATACACCGACCAAGCTATAGAGTTTCAATTCAAAACTTAAAACACAACTCAAGAACTCTAAAAGGATAAATCTCTTAGTGAATAGTTGCTACTCTAAATTGGGGTGTGAATTGGCCCATTATCTCAATTGATAGTGTATTTGTCATCTTTGTTTTTTTCTTTTCAGATGATCTTTGTTTCATAAGTTATGTTTCAAATTTGGATTTAGTACAATATTATGTTGTCACTGTGTCTATGCACTCTATTTTTTTGTTGAGCTCTTTTGAAGTTCTAAAGATGGTTGCACCAGAAGCTCTGGTGCACTGAATACGTTCTCATCATAGTATTAGCCCACGGTTTTTTAGATGACTCATGTTGTTTTAATTTGTCATCAGATGCAGGCTGCTCATGGTGAAGACTAATAGCCTTAACTGAGTTTGTTATGTGTGTTGAACCCGCCGACACTCCTGCCATGTCCCAGTCCAACACAAGAACAGAGTTATACCATGTATCTTTCGGAAAAGATAAACTGAATGAGTTAAAAAAAAAGGAAGTGTTAGAAGCTTCAGGCCAAAGGGTGTCAGGTGCAGAGTGTAGTTCAGTTATCTATTCTGAAGATTCAGTTATCATGCGGCTGGGACGCTTCAGAGTTAGGAAGATCGGACGGCTCGTATCGCTCGCCTGTCACTGTACCGTTCCACCCGGTTGCTTGTTACTGTTTCCCGTTTAGCTAGTGTCATGGCTATATAAGAGCCTGCGCAGAGCGCGTGTAAGCATGGAACCATTATGAGACTTATATCTCTAAACAATGTATACCTAAACATTCCTCCGAGAGGTATATTCTATAGCATATTCAATATCCTCAGTTCAAGATCGAAACCCTAGCGCGTGTTCATCCCCAAAATTCCCCAGATCCACTTGTCTGGTCGTGACAATTGGTATCATGAGCCATACGTTCTCTCGGCCGCGTGATCGCAAGGCGCAGTGCTGAAATTTTTCCCCTCCCATTCCCACCCTGATTTAGAGGCGTTGGTGTCGTTCGGCGGCAGTGAAGGCGGCGCAGGCGGTGGAACAAATTCGTCGGCAGCTCGGACGGCAGTACTGGTTGCCAAAACACACTGTTCTAGTGGTGAAATTCCAGGTACGTGCCCGGGTGGTGCTGATTTGGAGGCGGATTTCTGTGGCGGCAGCAGGATCCTTTTTTTTTTACGCGTCAACGGTGGGCTTACGCCGGCCTGAACCTTATATTACGGAAACATAACAAAGTACAGGGGCAGATCAGAGTTACAGGAGGTTTGGGGGGAGATGAAAAGAAGAAAAGAAGTAAAGAAGTAAATTACACGAGGTCTATAATCTCGCAGCTAAATGAGACAACATAGTTCCCCAATCTCTCAGCAGGGATTGTTTATCAGCATTTTTGCATCGGTGGGACCAGAGCATCAGATCGTCAGCAGCTGTTTGAGCAATGTGGTGGACACCAAGAGTTTCATTTTTTAACACTTTTGCGTTGCATCGCTTCCAGGTATTCCATAGGAGAGCAATGATCACGGTGGAGCGAACCTTATTGGAAAGAGCCCCAGACTAAACCTCGCCCAGACTTTCCGGCCTTCATTCGAAGAGACTGTCAAGGCCGTCCCAAAGAGGCAGCAGATCGTTGCAGCAGAGGAGGAGGTGAGCGATGCTCTCGGTTGCTCCGCAGAAAGGGCAAGCATCCAAAGAAGCAATAGATCTCCGAAGTCTCCGTTCATTGGTGTAGGCGCGGTCTTTGTTAGCAAGCCAAATAAAAATCCGACATTTGTTTGGTGCAAAGTTCTTCCATACAGCCCTAGCCAGAGGGTCGACCGGGCTGTCCAGCCAGATTGCCTTGTAAGCCAATTTAGTTGTCAGCGGCGTTTCCCCCTGCCTGCAGATTCTGAGGTCTGCAACCTGCGAATTCAAGTTAATCGTGGCCATGATAGCACGCAGAGCAAACAGTTCGAGTTCCGCCACATGGGATAATCTAGGTGCCAGATCAAGGTTCAACTCCGGGGAAGCTAGAGCCCTAACCACAGAAACATACTGTCTATTGGAGTGAGAATATATCGCCGGGAATTGGCCAGCCAAGGTAATTTGGTGGGAGGGAAGCCAAAGGTCGTGCCAAAAGGAGGTGGTAGTGCCATTGCCGATCCTGACAGTGGTGATAGAGCGGAAGAAGTCAAGGCCCTTGAGAATGTCGCGCCAAACCGGAGTGGCAGAATTATTGCATGGACTGAGATCACGAGACGTGGACCATCCGTACTTGTTGACTAGGTAAGTAGGAGCCAATGGGTGTCCGTGATCATGAAGATTAGAGAGATGTTTAAGGAGGAGGCACACGTTCATGTGCCTCAGAGAAGAGAATCCTAGACCCCCATTAGAGAATGGAGCGCACAGGAGGTCCCAAGCCACTTTACATTGCCCGCCAGTGATAGAATCCTGCCCAGACCAGAAAAACGCGCGACATCGCTTGTCAAGCTCCAGAAGCGTCCCGGATGGCAGCAGAAGCGCGCTCATAGCATAGATAGGCAAGGAACGAAGAGCCACGCGAACCAGGATTGCCCAACCCGCCAGAGACAGCATGAGACCACGCCAGCCAGCGAGTCGACGATCCACCTTATCGATAATAAAGAAAAACGCAGACAGGTTTAATTTGGAGGTCGATAGGGGGAGACCAAGATATGATTGGGGGAGGAAGACAGCAGGATCTAGTAAGTGGTTCTGGTTGCTGCCTTGTTGCGGTAGTAAAATTCCTCTCCACTGAATTAGATCATGGGGCGATCGAAGCAGAGTATCGACGACGCAGAGCTCGCTGAATTGCTTCATCTCAAAGAAGATGTGCTGGCAAATCGTGAGGAGATCACAGGTTTGCGTGATGAAGTTGATTTGCTGAGGAAGGAAGTTCAGATCTCAAATCCAAGTATGAAGAAATGAATACAGTCTTGTCCACAGTGCAGACAGCAGTTTTTTCTCAGTGAGCAACTATCTACCATTACAGATGTGCTCAAGACACTTGGCACTCAAGGGGTTTCAGGCTCAGCTCAGCAAATTCCAAGACCCACGGATCAACCAGTTACCAGAGTGGAACAGCCTGTTGCAAACCAACAATCGTCAGAACAACTAAAGGAGGCAACAGATCCAGCTACAAGACCACTAACTGAAGAATTGAGGAAGCGTCTTTTGTTGGAACAAGAGAAAACTAGACAGTTTACTCTCCTCAATGCTGCAAGACTGCCACCTATTCAGGTGGGACAGAAATCAGGCCCTCCTGGTTTTAACAGGACTAATCCTCAGGAGGTTCAGTCTGAAGCTGCAAGTCCTACTGCTCAAACGAAAACTGCCTGAACCACAGCTTTTCCCCTGGTAAATTCATCAGAAGTAAATGTGATTTGGGATGAGTACTACAAGAATTATTAAAAGGAAATGAGAACACAATTTCTCAAAAACATAACCAAGGGCCCTAGAATGGAATTTCCTAGATTTGATGGGGGCAGCCCTGGTGGATGGATCAGACAGTGTGAGAAGTATTTTCAAATGTCTGGTGCACCTAGTGATTATAAAGTGTCACTTGCACAACTTTATTTCGTTGACAGAGCTGATGTATGGTTGAGGAGATCAGGTCTACTGAAGAAACACCCTACTTGGTCACAATTCTGTGATGAAGTGCTCAAGAGGTTCTCTCCTACAAGCTCCTATGATCTAGCTGATAAATTTAATGCTTTCAAGCAAGGAAATATGTCTATATCTGAATATACAGACCAGTTTGAGTCCTTGATGGCAAAAATGCAAGAAGAAAACCCTTCATTATCTGAACAGTGGTTTATAAAATGCTATGTCAATGGCATGAGATCACATCAAATTTCAGCTCAGACCTTTAAGACCTCCCATATTAACTGAAGCATATTGGCTAGCTGTAGATATGGAGCAGTCTCTTCCTCCAAAGCAATCAAACTTCCAAAGTAGTTTTCAGAAGAATAACTACAACTCTTTCAAAACTCCAGGGTTTGAAACAATGTTGCCTGAACAAAAACTACCTGCAACAGCACAGAAGGCAAGAGAGCCTCGAAAGTGTTGGAATGTGGTGATAACTGGTTCATGGGCACAACTGCAAACAAGCCCCTGTTATAAACATGTTAACAGGGGAAGAACCAACAGATCAAGGTGAAGAACAGGACTCTGGGTCAGAAGAGGAACAAGAGAATGCACCTGCCGCACAAGACAAATGCATGAGAATATCTGCTCAAGCAATGGACCCTGATAGTGTTAATACTATTTCTAGCCTGATTCAAGTTGGAGGAAAACAGGCTGTTGCTCTTGTGGATTCTGGAAGTAATTCTACTTTCATGAACCTCCAATTTGCTCCCAAAACTTCTTGCACCATTTTGAAGGACAAAAGCAGATCAGTAGCAGTAGCTGGTGGGGGCAAGTTATGGTCTGGAGCTTATATCCCAAACACATATTTTACTGCAGCAAAACAAAATTTTCTTCAAACTTTCAGAATCCTGGAAATTCCTGGTCATGATGTAGTTTTGGGATGTGATTGGTTAGCTAAACATAGCCCTACATCTTTTGATCACATACAAAGATCAATCACTGTTTATAAGGACAGACAACTACCTGTCACTATTCCTGCCTGTGACACTCTTGCCAATGCTATTGAGGTGGATGAGAAGGAAATGAACAAACTCATTCTTAAGGGGGCACCTGGTTTTGCATTGTACCTGATAAAGAATACAAGGGACAAGCCTAAGAAAAGTACAGATATTTCTGTTGCTGAACCTACAGAAGACAGTACTGCTGCACCTACAATAATCAGCACTGAAGCAGTACCAACACCAGGGCCGTACCCCAGCAATTCAGGGCCTGGAGCGAAGTCACAATCTAGGACCCATGTATAAGAATATCAATTAGGCCATTAAAAATATTTTTTATTAATAGTACGAATTTCTCAAAGAACTAAATCATACCAAAAGAAAATTCTCAGAACTTTGAGCTACAAGTCTATCGCATTTATTCTCAACATAAATGTTGTCAACATTACCATCAGCAGTAGCATCTACTATATGAGATGTTGGCAGCCTTTTTTTTTTCCTCTTTGCAGTTTAATGTTTCAGTCTTTAATCCCCTGATTTCCTTAGGCTATAATCGCCTGATGAGTACTGATATATGCAGTACTTATACAAAATTGGGGCCCTGTGCAGCGGCTCCGCTTGCACATGTGCATGTATGGGCCTGATCAACACACTTGAGCATGGACTTTATTGAAGGATTGCCAAAGTCACAAGGGAAGGAAGTAATCTTTGTTGTTGTGGACAGATTAACAAAGTATGCACATTTCCTTCCTCTATCACACCCTTTCATTGTCAAGACAGTGGCTCAGGTATTCATTGATAACATCATTAAACTGCATGGTCCTCCTATTGCCATAGTATCTGATAGGGACAGAATCTTTACTAGTCAGCTCTGGAAAGACATTTTCTCTGCACTGAAAATTGAACTCAGATATAGTTCTGCTTATCACCCTCAATCAGATGGCCAGACAGGGAGGGTCAACCAATGCATTGAAAACTACTTAAGATGTTTATAACATCATCTCATCCAACTCAGTGGGTGAAACACCCACTAATGGCAGAATACTGGTACAACAGTTGCTTTCATTCTTCTCTGCAAAAAGACACCATTTGAAGCTCTTTATGGTTATCCACCTCCACAAATCAGTGAATATGTCATACATGATAATGAGGCCAAGGAACTGTTAACTGACAGACAACAACTGTTGTCTAATCTGAGAAGCAACTTGCAGAAAGCACAAGAGCGGATGAAAAAGTTTGCTGACAGAAAACGTACTGAACGAGTTTTTCAGGAGGGTGACATGGTCTATCTAAAGATGCAAGCGTATCGTTTAAATGCTTTTGGAGTTAAATCTCATATTAAACTCCAAAGCAAGTTCTATGGCCCTTTTTGAGTGCTGCACAAAGTGGGAAATGTTGCTTATCACCTTCTGCTTCCAGCTGGGACCAAGATCCATCCAGTTTTTCATGTCAGACAGCTCAAGGGGCATATTGGTCCCAATGTAGTTCCTTGTGCAGATTTACCGTTGGTGACCGATGAGGGTAGCATCAAACAAGAACCGGTGCTGGTGTTACAGACACGCCAGATTCCAAGAAACAACCTACCTGTGGTTCAATGGCTGGTACAATGGGAAAATCTTCCTCCGGACGACTCCACTTGGGAAGATGCGGATTTTATTAAGCACACATTCCCTGCATTTTTCAAACAAACAGTCGAAGGCTGGCGTCATGGGCGTTGAGTAATCCTTGAGGACAAGTTCGTTTCTTCGGAGGGGCATTGTCAGGTGCAGAGTGCAGTTCAGTTATCTATTCTGAAGATTCAGTTATCATGCGGCTGGGACGCTTCAGATTTAGGAAGATCGGACGGCTCGCATCGCTCACCTGTCATTGTACCGTTTCACCCGGTTGCTTGTTACTGTTTCCCGTTTAGCTAGTATCATGGCTATATAAGAGCCTGTGCAGAGCACGTGTAAGCATGGAATCATTCTGAGACTTATCTCTAAACAATGTATACCTAAACATTCCTCTGAGAGGTATATTCTATAGCATATTCAATATCCTCAGTTCCAGATCGAAACCCTAGCGCGTGTTCATCCCCAAAATTCCCCAGATCCACTCATCCGATCGTGACAAAGGGTCTTGATGTTCTTGTCGAGCCTTATTGATCACGGTCGTTATAGCCCCGTTGCAACTCACGGACAAGTACCTAGGTTTCTGTAAATAAAATGAAATCTTCGATAGAAATGTAATTTAATATATGTAGGTCATGGCCATTATAGCCACCGGCCACAACACAATTATTTCGTCAACCAAATATAATACCGAGTACTTTCTATAAACGAAAAAAAACAGAAACAACAAACTACTCCCTCCGTCCCACAATATAAGATCGTTTTTCAAGCTAAAGTAGGGAGACATCTTTTATTGTGGGACGGAGGGAGTAGTTTTTTTTCTGATAAATTCCCGAGGCACTACTTTTAGCGTGCACGACCACTCACGCATCAAGTCAGAATCTAACCATTTGCTCCTAAGATGACCCAGTCACTGAAGATTCTTGCTCCCTCAACTAATGCAAATCAAGATGAGATAAATGGGCCAAGTGAAGACACGAACACTTACCCCATGATGTTGACGTGGAGGCGAGCGCTGAACTCTATGAAGAGCTCATACATCTTGCCGAGGTCGGCGGCATTGCCGTGCGAGTACAGCACGGTGAGACTCGCCTTAGGACACCCTACATACATGGCAATGATCTCCGTGCCCCGCCGCGTCCGGAGGCGACGTGCCTCCACCCCCTCTCTCCACAGAACCCCCGTCATCAACACCCTCCTAGAAAGCGCTGCAGCGTCACTCCCCGCCGGAGCCACGCCCGGCAGAAGCGGCTCCTCGTCCACCACGCCGTAAGACGGTGGGTCGGGCGGGAAGAAGGCGAACTTAGCGGCCACCGATGACGTCACACCACCCATATTCGCTGACCTCAGACTTGCGGCGGCAGCGGCATTAGGGTTGAATTCTCCGGTCTGGAAAGGTGGAGGCAGCAGGCGCGTGGCCCTGGAAGTCGACTTATTTCAGGGGCTTTACAGAAAAAGGTTCGGTGACGGGGCTTCACTGCCTAGGGGCTGTATGGAAGCACTGATTTTACCCAGGGAGTGGGTTGTAACTCATGGAAAGCACGAGTGGGTTTATCGGGGGAGAGGGGTGGTGAAACAGAACCGCTAGCGGAGAATTAGGGGGAGAAATTGCCGGGAGAATTAAAGCAAGGGCGACGCTAGGGGGCTGACAAGGGCTGCAAACCAGTCGAATTCGAATGAGTTGGAGTTCGCTCAGCTCAACTCATATTAAAATTGAAACAAGATCAAACTGAGTGAAGCTCAAGATTAAGCTGTAGAAAATGAATTGTGCTCAACTTGTAACGATCTTGAGTCGACCTCGAGTTAGTTTCGAGCTAAATGAGATGATAAAAATTATAAGTCTATGAAGATTATTCCAACTAGATAAGGACACAACACGACACAAATTTATATGGCCACATCGTCGAGCAGTGCTCGAGAGAGCCCATCTTGATCTCTTGGGCAAACTAGCAATAGATGGTGGTCTTCATGGACCAAAAACAAGAAAACAAAGGTGCATATGCTGGAAACTTTCACCAAAAACAAAACCATATTTAACACATAATCGACCACGTTCCATAATTAGGTCTAAATCTTTTCTGCACTTAACTAAGCTTCCATGTTTGCTCATAAATAAAATGGAAGAAAATCATGGACAACATATATGGTAACAATTTATCTTATTTACATCTAATGGATGGCATGAATTTAACATAATGATATTTTGTCGAGATATCGAACTAAAATCAAGCGAACCAATGTTAGCTCAAGATCGGCTCGTTTCTCGGTCGAGCTACATAAAGTGTTTAAACTCAGCTCGTTTCTTTTCGATTCGGTCTTGAATCAAGCCAAAGAAACAAGTCGATCTTGAATGGCTCACGAGCCTCGAGTTTTTCTTGCAGCCCTACGGCCAACTAGCCCAAATTTCGGTCGGGTGCCGCGCGATAGTCCGATTCAGCCATTTTTATAAGCTGGATCTGGTCGTGCAGCTAAAAAAACTGCATTGTCATTCCCCTGCCCTCTCCACCCTCTTCTGATAGAGGCGGGGGTGTCCCGATCTTTCGATGAGATGATAACTATCGATTTGGTGAAGATGACTTTGACGATCCGACTACAAACGTGCACGACTTTGCGCCTTAGCAATCGCTAAACCAACTCTGAGAGGTTATTGACCACGCCGGAGCACAATCAACCTGACCACGAAGGTCTATTCCTGCAAGCAATCGAAGAACAAGCAAGAATATGATAAAAGCAATCTGAATATTGCGAGTATATATATAAAGTATTGATAAAGGTGGGGATCCGTAAGCGGTCTTGGTCTGGTCGTTGGACACAAACGAAATACACGAAGTTGCAATGGCTAACTTTTAACTAAACAAATCTCAAGTCTAAACAAAGCCTTAAGGGCTATATATATAGGGAAAAGAGAGGGGATTTTGTCCACCCTTGGCAAGGTGGGACTAAAACACCTCCTAAGTCCTTTCCCCTATAATATGGACTCTAAAAATAGATTACATGGGCCTGGCCCAAAATAAGGTGGCGCAACACCAATAATAAGCTATAGAGGAAATTTATGAAAGGCCATCTTGTATATTTCGTCCATCTTCTTATATGTCATCATGGTGGCTTCAAAGTCCGGAAATCTCCACTTGAACCTCCGTTCTTGTTCTCTTTGCACGCACCTTCATCTCCGTGCTTGACCATGCTCCAATGTTCATCCTTCTTGTCTGTGCTAGGCCCTTCAATTGCAAGCAACACAAATGTATCTAAATTAGGCAGCATCATATTCTCATGAACACTAGAAACATTACCAAGAAACGAAAGTACCTGATAATTTAATTGGCGTATCTGAGCTCTAGCAACTGTTCCAAGAGGTAAAACAACAGGGGATATGGGTGTAACTGTGGTAGCCATGTCCTCATCATCCTCCCCTTCTTGAAAACAAAGCCGTCCTCGGCGTTGCTTAATCTGAAATATGGCTAACAATAGAGACAAGGTGTACATG
The DNA here is from genome assembly GCA_963921465.1 of Triticum timopheevii. NCBI lineage: Eukaryota > Viridiplantae > Streptophyta > Magnoliopsida > Poales > Poaceae > Triticum > Triticum timopheevii. The sequence goes on along the minus strand of OY997274.1, from coordinate 356,740,934 downwards.
TTGTATATGTATATGTCATCCATTTTAACTGATCTCAGTTGTGGCACATGTGACACAGTTATACAAGAGCACCCTTCAAAAGTCGTGAAAAATAAAGCCAATATATTATCACAAGAAGTCAAAGGCATGAAAATATTGCAACTCAGTTTGCACATATAAGTGAAGCTCTTATTCATAATAAAAGATTGGCAATGCTCATCATTAAACCATCCCAACCTTGATGAACCATCACCAAGATTAGAGGTCATATCAAAATGATTAAACATTGGCACAACTATTTTCAAACGTATTTGATCCAAATCTGATCTTTTCACTGATTCACATGGTTCTTTTGCATCAATAGTTAATTCAATGGGTTCACTCAAAATTGTTTGATCACATGGCAAAGTCAAATCATGAACATAGTCCTCTAAAATAGCTGGTGTGATCAAAGTAGTGGGTAGCTCATCGCATGGTTCATTTAAATTGACAAGGAATTCATCATACTCATGTGGAGGTGGAAGATCGGTACCTTTGTCATTACCTCTGATGATCAACAAAGATGATGTAGGCACTCTAGGTGGCGACACGTCACATGGTGGAGCTGATGTAGTGCTCTGAACAATGGATGTTGTTGCCATAGGAGACGAGTGGTGGAAGGAACAACCGTCGCAACTCGTGGGATTTGCACCTTCCGCTTGTTTATCTTGTGGGCAACACGTCTTGTTATCTCCTGTTCAGCTTTGCAAGCAAGACGAAACAAACGGTCCATAGGATAACATGTTTCATGAATTAGTATCTCCTGAATGTCACGGTTTAATCCTCCCCAAAATCTATCCATAAAATCTTCTTCACTTTCTTCTAAAGAGGAATGTAACAAGGTAGTTTGTAAAGTATCATAATATTTCGTTACGGTGTCACTACCTTGTTTCAAATGTTGCAACTTTTTAATCATGTCTCGAGTATAATAAGCGGGAACGAATGTATGTCGCATGGCAAGTTTCAAATCATCCCAAGTAGTAGGTATATCATTAGGGTGTAGCCGACAATATTCAGTCCACCAAACTATAGCATAACCAGTGAAAGAACCAACCGCAACCTTAACATTTTTACGTTCATCAAAATTATGGGAAGCAAATATATTATTTATGTCGAATTCCCATTCAATATATAAATCAGGTCTAAAACGGCCATTAAAAGATGGTATAGGAACAGTAACCTGATCATGCGCATTTGGATATTTATGCACCTCTCGTGATCGTTGTGGAATTTGCAAAGGTGGTGGCACGTATCCCGCGATCGACAAAGCCCATGAATTGACCCTAGATTCTGTCATGATTAGTAGAAACAAGAAACAAAATCCAAAAATAATGTTCCTATAACTACTAGGATGTGGTGGTAAAACGCTCACAATAAAGCAAATATCAATATCTTACAAGTTCTTACCATGCAGCAGGCGGTGATCGGCAACCAGCGGTGTCAAGTAACTCCAAAAGTTGGGTAAAGTGATTGTCAGGTGAACGTATGTATACACGGTGTAAAAATATGTGGAGCTGGGATGACGTTATATATATGTGAGGAAAAATGCTACAACCACGTTAATTAATGCAAGTTGAATAATCGCTCAAAGTAGTCGAGTGCTGGTTCTAGGCTAGACCGTGTTAGAGACGCGAGCCTAAGACACAAGTGAAATTCACGTGTAGACTGACGATCCAACAAAACTTACGAGGGCCCCCACAGTAGCACGATTATATCTCCAAATACTTTGTATCGTGGCTGCTCTCTCTCTTTACTTTTTTATTTATTCCGCCAGCCGCTCTCTTTTTTTTCAACCGTAGAACAAACGGATCTGAGAATCAAACTTGCCTTCACCAAAAGAAAGAAAAAAAAAACTGCACGCAGGAGTCCCTCAAAAACTACTACCAATCGGATGAGAGGTTTTTTTTATCAAGAATTGACGTGGAATACTACTCCCAAACTCCTTTCATGTTTTTTCTTTCAATTTTGCCAAATGGATGTGCAATCCTTTCTTTTAGTACGTGACATAAGCAAGCACAAATATATGGACTTTTCAAAAAAATTGCTGGTCAACTTTCCAAACCAACTAGTTTCCTTCGGTGGCAAAATAACATGCAGAATATCTTGGAAACCGAAGCAATCAGATGGCAGTTTTTTTTCAATTCCCAAACGTGAAAATATTCCCTTCCAAACTCTTTCTTTCTTTTATTCCCTTTCTTTCTTTGGCTGATCCACACGTTCCCACACAAATCAAACCGATCAGCCTTTTCTCTTTGTGTTGGCCGATCTGTTTTTTTATTACTTTCCAATTAGTAGGCACAACTCACGTCTTTCATTCCTTCCTTCTTTCCTTTTTTTTTTTGACAAACAGAACTTGGCAACAAAATCTGAACCGTGCGGTGATTGCTCTTTCCCCACCGAAATAACTTTCCTTTTTTTTCAAACAAACACCATGTAAGAGATAAGGCAACCTCAAACGGTGCACTTTTTTTTTCACTCTTTCCAAAACAAATTCCAATCCGGATGTAACTCCCTTTTCTTCTTTCCTTCTTTTAAACTGAGCAATAAAAATCCCAGCCTATTATTTCGGGATTTCCATGACAGCTAATCTGCGCCTCCTCTTTCCTTGTGAATCTCTTTCTTTTAAGCCGCACCAAACTTGCCTTTATTTCTCCAAACGTGATGATCCAAGGCAATTAAATTTTTTTTTAACTTCCAAAATCTTTCTCCAAAGGAAACGGATCTGTACGCCCAAACATAGAAAGATGCACTGATGGCTTTCCTTTTAACTTCAACCGTTCACACAAATATATTATTTCCCTTCCTTCTTGATCTCCAAAAACGCAGCAGCACCTGCCTCTTTTGTTGCGGCCAATCCCTTCTTTCCTTCTATCTCTTTCCAAACAAGTACTACAGCCAATATATGATCAATTAATGCCAAAGCAAACCGACCAGCCCTTGGCCTTTTTTTTTCTTGGCTCACAACGTCCCAAGTAGTACACCTCACGGTTTCCAACAAAAACAATCCTATCACATCGGCCAAAGCCTTTTTTGTTCTCTTTTTCTACTGCGATCTCAACTTCCAAATATGCATGCACAATCGATCAGGAGATTTTCATTATCTCTCTCTCCATCATGAACCAAAGGACGAGGATGGCAACAAATGACGAAAGTGACTGGATGGTGATGATGGCGGTGAACAAAAGAGTGGCAGCAGATGATGACAATGAAGTGGATGATCGTGTGAGCGGACGTGACGTGAACAAAACGTGACTAGAACTCGAAACTCTAAAAATTTAGACACTAAAACCAGCAACTCGACACACGATGCAACCGAAAATTCAACAATGCAAAAACTAATTGATAACAGCGAAAAGGCTCAGACTGTCTAGGACATGGATGAACTAAGCTAACTTTTTTTGTGGCTTTTCTTGGACTCTAGGTATGATGAAGAGATGAAAACTACACTATGAAGAACTGGAAAATCTCACCGAGCAACCTGAAAACTGATACCACTTGATAGAGGCGGGGGTGTCCCGATCTTTCGATGAGATGATAACTATCGATTTGGTGAAGATGACTTTGACGATCCGACTACAAACGTGCACGACGTTGCGCCTTAGCAATCGCTAAACCAACTCTGAGAGGTTATTGACCACGCCGGAGCACAATCAACCTGACCACGAAGGTCTATTCCTGCAAGCAATCGAAGAACAAGCAAGAATATGATAAAAGCAATCTGAATATTGCGAGTATATATGAAGTATTGATAAAGGTGGGGATCCGTAAGCGGTCTTGGTCTGGTCGTTGGACACAAACGAAGTACACGAAGTTGCAATGGCTAACTTTTAACTAAACAAATCCCAAGTCTAAACGAAGCCTTAAGGGCTATATATATAGGGAAAAGAGAGGGGATTTTGTCCACCCTTGGCAAGGTGGGACTAAAACACCTCCTAAGTCCTTTCCCCTATAATATGGACTCTAAAAATAGATTACATGGGCCTGGCCCAAAATAAGGTGGTGCAACACCAATAATAAGCTATAGAGGAAATTTATGAAAGGCCATCTTGTATATTTCGTCCATCTTCTTATATGTCATCATGGTGGCTTCAAAGTCCGGAAATCTCCACTTGAACCTCCGTTCTTGTTCTCTTTGCACGCACCTTCATCTCCGTGCTTGACCATGCTCCAATGTTCATCCTTCTTGTCTGTGCTAGGCCCTTCAATTGCAAGCAACACAAATGTATCTAAATTAGGCAGCATCATATTCTCATGAACACTAGAAACATTACCAAGAAACGAAAGTACCTGATAATTTAATTGGCGTATCTGAGCTCTAGCAACTGTTCCAAGAGGTAAAACAACAGGGGATATGGGTGTAACTGTGGTAGCCATGTCCTCATCATCTTCCTTCTTCCCCGTGCTAACGCCCAGTGCTGCGGCCGCAGTTAGCCGCATACACTCCCCCCCCCCTCGGATCACCACTTGCAGCCTCGTCGGCACCACTTGCCATCATAGCATCGTCGTGCATTGCAACGGCACAATCACGCACCCGTTGCAGCCTCTCCTTCCCTGGATGCAGCTTTCATTGTACCAAAAAGCCTTGCCAGCAGAAGTTTTTTGGATTGCCAGTTGCAACAAATCAGGACTCCATCGCCGTCGTCGGGAAACAACTCCAGTCGATGTATCAAAACCAAATGTTGGTTCCAGCACGGGATTCGCCGGTTGTAGTAAAACAAGTTGTTGGTTCCAGCTCCGACGTCGGTCGGTTGCAACAAATTTGCTCGCTGGTTCCAGCAAAATGGGACGACGATTGTAGCTAGTTGACATGCGGGTCCGGCGGTGTCGTGGTTCTAAGTCTGACATTAGAATGGGGGGTAGGTATGGGGAGGCAAGATCCTAGCTATGGAGCAGTTGTAAACACAAGGGATGTACGAGTTCAGGCCCTTCTCGGAGGAAGTAACAGCCCTACGTCTCGGAGCCCGGAGGCGGTCGACTGGATTACGAGTGTATAGGTTACAAGGGTGCGAACCCTTTACACTGAGGAGGGGGGTGGCTTATATAGTGTCTGCCAGACCCCTCCGGTCCTCAGTAATGCAGGGTTTAAAGTACATTAAGGTTGAGCGTTACTGGTAACGCCCTACATAAAGTGTCCTAAATGCCATAAAGACTACTTAATTACAGACCGTTTGGATGCAGAGTGGCTCTTGATCTCCTGGTGGTCGAGTGAGTCTTCATAGTCGAGTCCTTCGAGTCCGTCGAGTGAAGTCCCTCTTAGTCGACTGGAATGCAGTTTCTTCTGAGGGTGTCCTTGGGAAGGGTACTTAGGACAGGTCGATGACCCTACCCTAGGTACATGACTTCATCATTTGCCCCCGAATGGATCGAGGTTTGAGTGAGGAAGGAGTTGATGATATTTCCGACTTGCTTTTGTGTTCTGAACATGTATCATCTTGGACCAATAATCTTTTTCTTGATAACAGCAACTTTTCTTTCAGTCGCCTTGATCCATTCTTCTCTCCCGTCGAGTGAACTTTTGAACTTAGTAAACTTCCGAGCGACGGATCACAGGAAATCTCTCGTCTGACAGATTGATCTGCTGTTAGCGGATTTCGTGGGATCCGAATTTTGGGAAGCGCGCGAAGCGGGGCGGACCGCGGCGCTCGGATGGGATAGGGCATAGACGCCTCGATTTCCACGCCGCCTTTTTCGCCACGTATCGCGTACGCGCGACTGTTTCGGGATGTGATAGGATCGCCTGGGCCCACTTGTCATCCACTCGGAAGCGTCCTTATAAAGTGCGCCCGGCGAGGGTTTTTGAACAGTACTTCCCCATTTCTCCTTCTGCCCCCTCCATCTCCGCTCGTAGTGCCTGCCCTCGCTTCCGCCCATCCACCCCTCGTGCGCTTCGTCGGCAACAATGGTGAAGGAGAAGACGGCGGCTCTGGAGCGCGCGAAGAAGGCGACGGCGACGGGGAAGGCGAAAGGGAGAGCGACCAGTCGGGGCGGATCCTCGTCAAGGTCCCGCCTACCGCAAGGTTGGGTCCAAGGGGATTGGATCCGCTCGACCATCACCGAGAAGGATCTCAATGAGATGGCCAACGAGGGCTTGATCCCTCACGGAGCTGCGAGGCTCCCGGGGAACGAGTGGCAACCGCAACCACAGGAGGGTGAGTGCGTTCTTCTGGCTACTCACGTAGACCGTGGGTTCTCCCTGCCTCCGAGTGTTTTCTTCCGTGGGTTCTTGAATTTCTTTGGGGCGCAACTCCACCACTTCAATCGAAATTCTATTGCCTACCTTGCCGCCTTCGTGTCCATGTGCGAGAACTTCCTGGGTTGTCGACCACACTGGGGTCTCTTCAAGCACATATTCACTTGCCGCTCACAGACAGTGAAAAAGACGAGTCCGGACGATGATAGGACTAAGGTTATCCAGATGTGTGGGGGTCTTGGGATTCAGATGAGGAGCAAGAGTACCTTTCCGGCCATGACTCTTCCTGAGTCGGTCAGAGGATGGCAGTCGACTTGGTTTTACTGCCAAGACGAGCCGACGCCGGGGCAGTCGACTGGTCTCCCTCCATTTTCCATGGACCGAGTGAACAAGCCCTCTTCTCTGAAGGTGCTTCCCGAGGAGAAAGCCCAAGTGAAGATGTTGATGGAGCGTGTAGTCCAGCTAGTTAGGGAAGGAGTGACGGGTATGGACCTTCTGGAGGTCTTCCTTAGGCGGCGCATCCAACCACTTCAGTACCGAGACCATCCTATGTGGTTGTACTGCGGAACCGAGGATGAAACTCGGGTCCATCCAGAAGCAGTCGACGACGCCACACTGGAGAGGTGGATGGCCGCGGTCACGGGGAATAAAGACAACCCTCGAGGAGCCAGGAGGATTCCGCCACTCGACCATTCCTACACTCCGGACACGGTATGCCCACTTTATCTTCAATTGTAATCTTGCTATACTTATTTTGCTTTTTGCTGCAAATTGGTCGATTGATCTCTGTTTTGTTGTCTGTCAGGCCACCACCGAACTATACTCGATGCCCAATGGAGCACAGACGCTGACTAAGGAGGAGGAAGGAAGTGGGGGCGAAAGCCAGGAGGAGTGGGACTCGGATGCTGCTGATGATGATGAAGGTGATGACTCTGGTGAGGAGGAAGAAGAGGAGGAGGAGGAGGAAATTGCACCGCCTCGCTCGGAAAGACGCTCGAAGCTCGTCCATGACCCTGCAATCGAGCGTGGTAAGGGGGTCGCAACTGTCGTTCAGTCGACCAAGCGCCCTCGAACCACTTCTCCGGTGCCGACCGAGAAAGCTCCGAAGCAATCCAGGGTGGCGCCTTCGAAGCCGGCCAAGGTCTTGCCGAAGATGAAGGTGGTGATCCCCACTATCTCAGGGTAATGATGTCACTTGAGTTTTTCTGTTCCACATGAACTTATTTTTGGTCGACTCATGAATCAACCGACTGACTTCTGGTACTGCAGCGCTGCTACTTCTGATACCTCGGCCAGGGCTGACGATCACGAGATGGAAGACGCCGCCACTTCAAAACCTGGTATGACTTTCATAATTCTGTCTTCAGTCGATTGGCTCTTTGTCTCTAATTTTGATTCTTTTCTGTAGCCCCACCTAATGTCGTTATTACCCTTCCTGACGACGACGATGAGGAACCACTGAGGCACAGGAGGAGCAGGAAAGCGTCTGCTGGCAAGGCGACCCAAGACGTGCCAGCACCCGAGACACTGGTTGCGGAGGGAGAGAACATCACTCGGCCTACCGTATCTTTTGCGGTGCCGTTGACGAGTGCTCGCCCCTCATCATCGAGTGTTGCTCAGCCGTCACTTTTCTCAACCCACTTCGTCCCAGAGGACCAAGCCAGTGCTGCGAAAGAAGCAATACGCCAGGCGGGAGTCATGATGGAGCAAGTGAAGGCCATCCGAGAAGCTAGCCAGGCCGCCTACGACGCCAGTTCAGCTCTTCAGAGTAACGTTCAGGTCAGTCGGTCATCGCCTGTTCTGTTAGGATATGATATCTGAAAATTCTTCTTTCTGAAATCCATAGTGATTGTCCTACACCCACTGGGTGTGTTGATTGGAATTCCGGTTTAGTGGGGGCACGCTGAGTGCACCCACTGGGTGTAGTCCCCAAGGCTATGGTGGACTGCTGGCAGTCGACCATAGTCTTTATAAGTTAAGTTTTTCCTTCATTCGACTAGGTCGAATGGATTTCCAGACCGGTGGGGGCACGCTGAGTGCACCCACTGGGTGTAGTCTCCGAGACTGTGGTCGACTGCTGGCAGTGGACTACAGTCTGAAGAACATCTCCTGTTTTTTTGTGTTGGTCGACTGGTCGACTCTGACTTGATAGAACTAGTGGGGGCACGCTAAGTGCACCCACTGGGTGTAGTCCCCGAGACTATGGTCGAATGTTTGTATTCGGCTATAGTCTTAGAAACGTATGATTTTTCCTTAGTCACTCGGAAGTGAATTGTCTTTCACAACTGTCGATTGGTTCTTCGTAGAAATCCTGCGACCTCGCGGCTCGTTACACTGAGTTGGAGAATAAACACATCCAGCTCGAGCTTGATCTGAAGCTGGCCCAGGAGAATTTAACGAAGGCGAAGGAGGAAGCCAAAGGTATGTTTGGTGAGGCTCCGTGTCGGGGCCGTTCCTTTTCTGCGACCGCGAGCACCTATGGGGCACGGGGGGCCCCTTCTGGTCCGGCAAGGGGGCGGAGGCCGCGCGCAGAGCGGATCGAGGTCGGGCGCGCGCTGGGAGGGCGAGCGATTTTTACCCAGCTTCGGAGCTCTCCGGAGAGATAAAACTCCTACTGCTGCTTTGTGTTTTTATTTGATCTTGCTCGACAGCGAGCGTATGGTGGTGTTGTATGTGTCGACTGGACCGAACCTCCAAGCTGCGGAACCAAAATTCCGAACCCGTGTCTCCGATCGACCCAACCTGTGTCTCGGATCGACCCAACCTGTGTCTCGGATTGACCCCACCCCTTCTACGTGCGCATGGGCCTCCCTTTTATAGTCTAAAGGGGGCTCCAACAGGTGGCAACGTAGGAAGAGGGGGTAGAAAGGTAAAAATGCGGGTTGGTACAACTACTACCAATAGTGTCCCCTACCTAACTCTGACAGCAGGGGACAAGGGCATTTAATGCCCGTCCGGTCGCTCCAACAGTGCAAGGAAACGACCGTAAGAGGCGCCACCGATTGCCACGATGGCGTCTCCATCAGCTCCGTTTGCCACCTCGCTCCGCATGGCTACGCAACGCCCCGCCACGTGCCCCTGGGTGGCCCTGGGGTGACACGTCGCTGGATGCGCTGGATTTTGGGTGGCCGCCTTGCCACGGCAAGTGCCTTGCCGCGGCCCTTCTCTTGTCGTGCCGGCAAGCTTGCCGGCCGTCGGGCCTTGCCGGGACGCGCGGGGCGCCGCGGCAAGTCTTCTGGAGATGCCTTGGTCGGCCTTCCCGGCAAGCTCCTCTTGCCGGGGCCTTTGTTTTCTTCCCGGCCAGCTTCTCTTGCCGGGGACCTTGTATTCTTCCCGGCCAGCTTCTCTTGCCGGGGCCTTGGTTGGCCTTCCTGGCAAGGCTCCTCTTGCCGGGGCCTTGGTTTGAGTACTTCGATCTTGAATGGCATCAAAGTAGCCGTGGAGGATCTTGGCGGACGCCCGGCAAGCCCTGCCGCGGGTCGCTGCGACTGCCCGTGCGCAAGTTCGGGATACTAAGGTACCCCCCTACTTTAGTACACCGACAGGAGCCCCCGGGCCTGGGCCATACACGGTGCCGAGCGTTGTTGGGCCAGGCCCAAAACAGTGCACGGGCACGCGCGGCCTAGGCCACATCGCATATCTCTCCGCTTTCACCGCGCACGCCCAGAGCGGCACGCGTCAAACGCGGCGTCGTGGGCGACGTGGGCGGCGCGTGCGGGGCTGAGCCTTGCGAGCATGCATCAAGCCATGATGAAGGGGACGGCTCACGCCCCCCTACCTGAACGGAAGTAGGCGTGGGGGCGTGGTGCATTTACTGGATGGGGCCGGTGCGCGGTTTTCGAGGCGTCCAACCCCACGATCACGGGGTGGGGCGAGGCCGCCTCACCCGTCACCTCGGCCTTGCATCCCCGCCACGTAGCTCCCATGCACTTGGGGTCATGGACGGTGGGATTGGGAACCCGGGCCGTCGCGAGCGGAGGCAGCGGGTCGGTCCCGATTCCCTGCTCCTCCCGTGCCTTGGTTCGCCGAGCGGGGCGGCCGGGCCCCCACCCTGCTCCTTTATAAAGGGCAGGAAGGGGGGCACAGAAGCCCGCACTCTCTCATCTCCTCCTTTCTTCAGCTTCTGCTCTCCTTTCTCCCATTCGTCATGGAGAAAGGGAATCCTGGCTCTTCATCGGTGGCGGCGAGGGTTGCCGCCAGGCAGCGCACCTCTCCCTCTCTCGCACCCTTGGCGGGGGAACCGGCCACAAGGGGAAGAGGGAGGGGGCGTGGTCGCGGACGAGGTCGAGGGCGTGGCCGAGGCGCTCGGGGAAGAGGCGGCCGGGGTGGTGCGCCACCCCCGTCTCCGCTGGCGGCTCCTCTCCTCGAGGCGGTCCACATCGGGGACGACCCCTGGGAGTTCTTCGTCAAGCTGCGTCGGGCACCTCGTCGACGCCTCCGGCTTCCGGCTCCGTTTGCGAGCGTGATGGAACCGGACCCGCCCGAGATGCTGGAGTTGCGCATGAGGGGCTGCGGGATCAGCGGCACTCAAGTTAGTGTCATATCCCCAGCCCCCGGTGTGATGTACTTCGATCGAGGGTGGAAGACGTTCGCCCGCATCCACAGCTTGACGGCGGGGTTTACCCTCCATTTTAAGTTAATGGAGGGCGACCTTCTCGCCGTCAAGGTCTTCGGGGACTCCGGCATCCGGGCGAGATGCTGCGTGGACAGCTCCTCCGATAGCGAAGGCCCCTCCTCGAGCGAGAGTGACGAGGAGGGGAGCGACAGCGACGACGAGGACGGCGGGTCCGACTAGGCGCTGGACGCTGCCTCGCGCACCACCGGCGACCCCATCATCCGGGTCGCCAGCCTTCTGAACTCCCCGGGGCCATCTCCTTGGACGGCTGGCGTAGGGAGGCTGCGGAAGAGGCAGAGGGGTGGCGGCAAGGCCGTCAAGTCAGAGTACGAGGGCGAGGTGCCCTCGACAGCATGCTGACGTCCTGCCGCCCCGTCTTCGAGCTCTGCCTCCGGCGCCTCCGTCTCCGCCAAGCTCCTGGCCGGCCCCCGGGAAGTTCTCTTGGTGTCTTCTGGCACGCGTAGCTCACCTAGGCGCCCCTTTTGCCCTCCCCGGTAAGCTTCTCTTGTCGGGGCCTCCTTGGCCTACCTCCTGAAGAGAGAAACAGGAAAAGGATTACGGGCATCTTATCTTTTAATTTGTAAGCCTTCGGGCCTTAACTGTATTTAAAATTTGTAATCCTCTCTATCATGTTTTTCATCCTCTATGGACTTGTACTAAATTGGGATGTTCTTTAATGAAAAGAGGGGAATGCTTGCCGGATTATGCCCTTTACTTGATTTTGTGCCTTGCATGTTCCCACCCTACGCTTCTAGGGAACTTGCCGGTGCGGGCACCTTGCCGTGAGCGCCGAGTGTGGAACGTCGGCAACGGAACTGCAACCGACAGGAAACCTTGTCGCGGAGCTAGTCGCGGCTTACTTAAGTCGTTGAGCGGGCTTCGAAACGATAGTAAGGCAACTAGCTACGAGTTGGTTCTCTGCCGGCGGTGCCGCGACCGACAAGAAACCTTGTCATTGAGCTAGCCGCAGTTCACCTAAGTTGTCGAGCGGACTCGAAACAACAGTCGGTGCGCGACTAGCTACGAGCCGGTTCCTCCGCGCACAGGTTTTTTCATACAAGGCACGCTCGTTCAAGGACGCGGCCTCGCATTCCCCAGTCCATAAGAGGATGCATGACGAGGGATGAAAAGCTTATCTGATATTACAGCCCCCGGCGACTCTGGCTTGCCGGGGGTGAATCTTGGTATTCGCAGCTCCCGACAACTTTGGCTCGCCGAGACCCAGGTGCCGGTGCGCCTTGCTTCGTCCTTGCCGCCGGCGTCGCAGCCCCCGGGGACCCTGACTTGCCGCGGAGGAATCTTGGTACTCGCAGCCCCCAGCGACGCTGGTTTGCCGGGGCCCCTGCGCTAGTGCGCCCTTCTGGTTTTTCCTTGTCGCTGTCATTATAGTCACGAAAATAACTAAGACAGCGCCGTAATAAGTTACTCTTTCGTGGCGTGACTATTTAGGTTGGGCAACGCAATGCCATGCTTCACCCTTCGTATGTTTACACTCTACGCTTCTAGGGAACTTGCCGGTGCTAACACACTTGCTGAGTGCGGAACATCAGCAGCCCGCTGGCGGTGTTGTACCCGGCAAGAAACCTTCTCGGGCCAGTTGCAGCGCGCTTGTATTGTTGAGCGGACTCGAAAACAAAGCAAGGGCGCAACTTAACCACGAGTTAGCTCCTCAGCGCACAAGCATTACATACGAAGGACGTCCCACGGCAAGGCTTGCTATGTTACGTCCTCTACTTCATTACATCCCTTGTACGTTTTTACCCTACGCTTCTAGGGAACTTGCCGGTGCTAACACACTTGCTGAGTGCGGAACATCAGCAGCCCGCTGGCGGTGTTGTACCCGGCAAGAAACCTTCTCGGGCCAGTTGCAGCGCACTTGTATTGTTGAGCGGACTCGAAAACAAAGCAAGGGCGCAACTTAACCACGAGTTGGTTCCTCCGCGCATAGGTTTTTCGTACAAGGGACGAACGTTCGAGGAATATAACATAAGAGCTTAGAACTAAAAAGTGCTCTGTACTCAAGCTCGGGTGACTTAGCTTTTCCGTGATCCGGCGAAGCCGCACTTCTCCCTTGACCTCCTCCCTTGTACGTTTTCACCCTCACGCTTTCAGGGAACCCGCCAGCGCAGACACACTTGCTGAGTGCGGGACATCAGCAGCCCGCTGGCGGTGTTGCTTCCAGCAGGAAGAACTCGTCGGGCTAGTTGCGGCGCGCTTTCATCGTTGAGCGGACTCGAAACAGATCAAGGGCGCAACTTAGCCACGATTCGACCCTTCTGCGCACAGGTTCTTCATACAAGGTACGGATTCTCAGGGAATACGATTCAAAAGCTCAAAGCTGGATGCTTCCTTCGCCCTACTGGCCGGCGGAGCTCGATGGCGCATCCTCAACGGCAGCGCGGCACTCCGGGGAGGCGTGCTTGCCGGAGCACTCGACGGCAGCGCGGCACTCCGGGGAGGCGTGCTTGCCGGAGCAGGCACCAGAGCTGTTCTTGCCGGGCTTAGTCTTTGGCGGATCTGCCTTTGCCTTATTGCACTTGCCGGTGGAGCTCGATGGTGCGTCCTCGACGGCAGCGCAGCACTCCGGGGAGGTGCGCTTGCCGGAGTGGGCATCAGAGCTGCTCTTGCCGGACTTGACTTTCTTCACGGAGGTGGCACCCCCAGCGGTCTTGTCGGCGTCGGCTTGCGCCTGGGCGCCTTGCCGGGGCCTCGATGCGCTCGGTTGCCGGGGCTTGTCGCCGTTGGCGAAGCTGATGAGACTGTATATGGTCATCCTCCAGTCGTCGATCTTGTGCGGCGCCGGAGGGTAGTCTAGAAGCAGCTGGGCTCGGGCCAGCGCTTCCTCTGCTGTCTTGGGTGGTGGTGGCGACGAGCGGCGCGAGGAGCGAGATGTGCTCGGACTCCCAACTGGATTGGGAGGTGCAACACCCCGCCCGGGCGACCGTACCTCGCTCGCGCCAGCATGCGGGCGTGCATGCTGACCTCGAGCGTCCCGCGACCCACCAGCTTGGCCTTGTTCCAATGCGAGCACGGTGCTAGGAGCACCGGGGCGTTGTCGACCTTACACTTCCTGGGAAGGGTGTGGTGTCTGCACGGTCGCCGACGCTTGCGGAGCCTTGTTTTTGGATCTGGTGATGACGTGAGTCCCACCGTCGGCGCCCACTCCTCCACCGGCGTCCACTCCACCGCCCGTTTGCTCCGGCGATGGTGGCGGAATCGATGTAGACGGAGCGGCCACCTCCGAAGGCTTCTTCTTCGGTGGCATGTTGATGAAGGCGTTGATGCAGCGCGCGCGGAGACCGGATCAGATGCTCACGACCTCGACGAGCCCCCTACCTGGCACGCCAAAGATGTCGGGGCCGTTCCTTTTCTGCGGCTGCGAGCACCTATGGGGCACGGGGGGCCCCTTCTGGTCCGGCAAGGGGGCGGAGGCCGCGCGCAGAGCGGATCGAGGTCGGGCGCGCGCTGGGAGGGCGAGCGATTTTTACCCAGCTTCGGAGCTCTCCGGAGAGATAAAACTCCTACTGCTGCTTTGTGTTTTTATTTGATCTTGCTCGACAGCGAGCGTATGGTGGTGTTGTATGTGTCGACTGGACCGAACCTCCAAGCTGCGGAACCAAAATTCCGAACCCGTGTCTCCGATCGACCCAACCTGTGTCTCGGATCGACCCCACCCCTTCTACGTGCGCATGGGCCTCCCTTTTATAGTCTAAAGGGGGCTCCAACAGGTGGCAACGTAGGAAGAGGGGGTAGAAAGGTAAAAATGCGGGTTGGTACAACTACTACCAACAGTGTCCCCTACCTAACTCTGACAGCAGGGGACAAGGGCATTTAATGCCCGTCCGGTCGCTCCAACAGTGCAAGGAAACGACCGTAAGAGGCGCCACCGATTGCCACGATGGCGTCTCCATCAGCTCCGTTTGCCACCTCGCTCCGCATGGCTACGCAACGCCCCGCCACGTGCCCCTGGGGTGGCCCTGGGGTGACACGTCGCTGGATGCGCTGGATTTTGGGTGGCCGCCTTGCCACGGCAAGTGCCTTGCCGCGACCCTTCTCTTGTCGTGCCGGCAAGCTTGCCGACCGTCGGGCCTTGCCGGGACGCGCGGGGCGCCGCGGCAAGTCTTCTGGAGATGCCTTGGTCGGCCTTCCCGGCAAGCTCCTCTTGCCGGGGCCTTTGTTTTCTTCCCGGCCAGCTTCTCTTGCCGAGGACCTTGTATTCTTCCCGGCCAGCTTCTCTTGCCGGGGCCTTGGTTGGCCTTCCCGGCAAGGCTCCTCTTGCCGGGGCCTTGGTTTGAGTACTTCGATCTTGAATGGCATCAAAGTAGCCGTGGAGGATCTTGGCGGACGCCCGGCAAGCCCTGCCGCGGGTCGCTGCGACTGCCCGTGCGCAAGTTCGGGATACTAAGGTACCCCCCTACTTTAGTACACCGACACTCCGACGACTGCCTTTGCCCCTCATTTGTTTCAAAGTCTGACCTTGTTGTAACTTTGCAGGCAAAGTGAAGGAGGCCCAGAAGAAGAAAGACCTTGAGTTGGCTGAAATGCAGAAAACAACTTTAGATAAGACCAAGCTTGCAGACGAGAAGTTAGCTTCGGTCACCAAGCTTGAAGAACAAAACACCAATCTGAAAGCTGCTCTTGATGCTGCCAATAAAGAGGTCAGTCGACTGAAAAGTGATAAGATTGCCCTGAGTGACAAGGCCAGTGAGTTGGTGGGGAAGGAGAACGATCTAGAGGCTTATCTAGGCGGACTCGCCAAGAAGCTATTCCTCATGCTTGAAGGTAATCTTTCGCACCAAACAGGTATTTCGACTGTGATCTTTCCATTCGACTGTTGTTTTGACTCGATGGTTATGCTTGCAGAATTTGCCAGAACTTTGAAGAGGAAACCGGTCGACTGGAGCCAAACCTGGACCCCATCAACTCTCCTGTGAATGATGAAGTCGCCATGAACGTGCTCCGGCTCGAATCTCGTGTTGTTGCCGTCGTTGATTATCTCGCAAGGCTGAAGGTCGCCACTTCCCGCATCGACGCTACGCTCTGGCCCAGAGAGACGCTCCAGAATGACCTCGAGTCTCTGATGACTCGACTGAACACAGTCCCAGGTCGAGTGCAGGAGTGGAAGAAGTCTTCTGCCAGGTGTGGCGTAGACGTTGCTCTATCCTTGGCCCGAGTCCATTGCAAGGATGCTTGAGAAGACAAGTTGGCAGCTCTTCGGGTGGCTAACACCAAGAAGCATGATTTCCGGTCTTTCATGGAGACCTTCATCGCCGCCGCCACTCGAATTGCTGATGGGATCGACCTTGACGAGTTTGTTGCACCTTCCAGCCCTCCACAGGAGGGGTAAAAAACTTCTTGAGCTCGACACTTTAAATTTGCCTCGGTATGCCGAGTGATTTTTGTAACCGACAAACCTTAATAGGCTTAGCGCTTGAGCACTTTCGGTTCCCATAGGTATTTATCCGAACTTGGATTCGACGTTTGAATATGCTTGCATTTGGTTTGAGATGTCTTTTGCAGGTTAAAGCGAGGTGCTTATTGCAATCGACTTGTTCCCCAATTCACTTAGGCAGGCACTGGGCTGTAGCTAAGCCTCCGAGTGTGAGGTTTGCTCTCCACTCGGTAGGATTTCCAAAACTTAGGCGAGCACTGGGCTGCAGCTAAGCCCTCGAGTGGGAGGTTTGCTCTCCACTCGGTAGGATTTTCAAAACTTAGGCGAGCACTGGGCTGCAGCTAAGCCCCCGAGTGGGAGGTTTGCTCTCCACCCGGTAGGATTGTCAAAACTTAGGCGAGCACTGGGATGCAGCTAAGCCCCCGAGTGGGAGGTTTGCTCTCCACTCGGTAGGATTTTCAAAACTTAGGCGAGCACTGGGCTGCAGCTAAGCCCCCGAGTGGGAGGTTTGCTCTCCACTCGGTAGGATTTTCAAAACTTAGGCGAGCATTGGGCTGCAGCTAAGCCCCCGAGTGGGAGGTTTGCTCTCCACTCGGTAGGATTTTCAAAACTTAGGCGAGCACTGGGCTGCAGCTAAGCCCTCGAGTGGGAGGTTTGCTCTCCACTCGGTAGGATTTTCAAAACTTAGGCGAGCATTGGGCTGCAGCTAAGCCCCCGAGTGGGAGGTTTGCTCTCCACTCGGTAGGATTTTCAAAACTTAGGCGAGCACTGGGCTGCGGCTAAGCCCCCGAGTGGGAGGTTTGCTCTCCACTCGGTAGGATTTTCAAAACTTAGGCGAGCACTGGGCTGCAGCTAAACCCCCGAGTGGGAGGTTTGCTCTTCACTCGGTAGGATTTTCAAAACTTAGGCGAGCACTGGGCTGCAGCTAAGCCCCCGAGTGGGAGGTTTGCTCGCCACTCGGTAGGATTTTCACGTTGTACTTGTGGTGTAGCTCAAAAGAGAGGGTAGCAGTCGACCTGCACCTCGTCCTCCTTGCGGAGCGCACGTTGTACTTGTGGCGTAGCTCGGAGGAGAGGGTCGCAGTCGACCTGCACCTCGTCTTCCTTGTGGAGCGCACGTTGTACTTGTGGCGTAGCTCGAAGGAGAGGGTAGCAGTCGACCTGCCCCTCGTCTTCCTTGCGGAGCGCACATTGAATTTGAACTTAGGTGAGTACTTAGACTGCAGCTAAGCCCCCGAGTGGGAGGCTGGCTCACCACTCAGTAGGATTTTATTGAAACTTAGGCGAGTACTTGGACTGCAGCTAAGCCCCCGAGTGGGAGTCTGGCTCACCACTCGGTAGGATTTTATTGAAACTTAGGCGAGTACTTGGACTGCAGCTAAGCCCCCGAGTGGGAGTCTGGCTCACCACTCGGTAGGATTTTATTGAAACTTAGGCAAGTACTTGGACTGCAGCTAAGCCCCGAGTGGGAGTCTGGCTCACCAGTCGGTAGGATTTTATTGAAACTTAGGCGAAACGGATTCGCAGCTAAGCCCCCGAGTGGGAGGCTGGCTCGCCACTCGGTAAGGATTTTTTTTTACAAACTTAGGCGAAACGGATTCGCAGCTAAGCCACCCACTGAGGGGGAATTTTACTGAACAAATAAAAGTGACAAAAATCATTGGGGAAATTATGACACTATTATCTTGCAAAACATGAACTACAGAAGTACTTTTATTACAACTCATCCGAGTGAAAACTTTAAGTGTAAAATGGGCGGAGTAACTCCGCGTTCCAAGCTCGGGGCTCGTCGATATTGTGCTCGACGTTGTACAGACGGTACGCTCCGTTGTGGAGAACCTTGGTGACGATGAAGGGTCCTTCCCAAGAAGGAGCAAGTTTGTGTGGTTTCTGCTGATCCACTCGGAGAACCAAATCTCCTTCCTGGAAGGCTCGACTCTTCACATTTTTGGCGTGGAAGCGACGCAAGTCTTGTTGGTAGATGGTCGATCGGATCAGAGCCATCTCCCTTTCTTCCTCTAGGAGGTCGACTGCATCCTGCCGCGCTTGTTCTGCTTTAGCTTCGGTGTAGAGCTCAACTCGAGGAGCGTTGTGGAGTAGATCACTCGGTAAGACCGCCTCAGCTCCATAGACCAAGAGGAATGGAGTTCTTCCAGTTGACCGGTTAGGCGTGGTCCTTAGACCCCACAGTACCGAGGGGAGTTCATCGACCCATGCTCCAGCCGCATGCTTGAGGTCACGCATCAGTCGGGGTTTCAACCCTTTGAGGATCAAGCCGTTGGCCCGCTCCGCTTGTCCATTCGACTGGGGATGGGCGACTGAAGCGTAGTCGACTCGTGTGCCCTGAGATGTGCAGAACGCCCTGAATTCCTCTGAATCGAAGTTTGATCCATTGTCAGTGATAATGCTGTGTGGGACTCCATATCTGAATATCAGTTCTCCGATGAAGCTGACAGCAATACCGGCATCAAGGTTCTTGATGGGCTTAGCCTGAATCCACTTGGTGAACTTGTCGACTGCTACCAGTACATGTGTGAAACTGCTTCGTCCTGTTCTCAAGGAACCAACCATATCCAAACCCCATACTGCGATGGGCCAGACAAGTGGAATGGTCTTCAGAGCTGATGCAGGCTTGTGTGACATGTTGGAGTAAAATTGGCATCATTCGCACTTGTCGACTATTTCCTTTGCCATTTCATTCGCCCTTGGCCAATAAAATCCGGCTCGGTATGCTTTGGCCACGATGGTCCGAGAGGACGCATGATGGCCACAGGTCCCCGAGTGGATGTCATCAAGGATTATTCGACCTTCTTATGGCGTTATGCACTTCTGACCAACTCCAGTGGCGCTCTCTCTGTACAGCTGTCCTTTGATCACAGTAAAGGCCTTGGATCGACGGACGATCTGTCGAGCCTCTTCCTCGTCCTCCGAGAGCTCTTTTCTCAGGATATACGCGATGTATGGAACTGTCCAGTCGGGAGTGATCACTAAAGCCTCCATGACCAAGTCGACCACTGCTGGGACTTCAACCTCAGTCGGATCTGTGGCACTCTTGGGCTGCGGAGCTTCTTCGGTAAAAGGATCTTCTTTGACTGATGGCGTATGGATATGCTCCAAGAACACATCGCTGGGAATGGCTTCTCTCTTGGAACCTATCTTCGCCAAATCATCAGCCGCTTGATTTTTCAGTCGGGGTATATGATGGAGCTCTAACCCCTCAAACTTCTTTTCCAGCTTCCTCACTGCATTGTAGTATCTAGTCATGGCTGGGCTTCTAACGTCCCACTCCTTCATCACTTGGTTGACCACCAAATCTGAGTCGCCATAAACCATAAGGCGACGGACGCCGAGTGAAATGGCCATGCGCAACCCATACAAAAGGGCCTCGTATTCTGCCTCATTGTTGGAGGAATCAAAGTGAATCTAGAGCACATATCTGAGCTTATCTCCTCTGGGGGAAACCAGGACAACCCCAGCACCGGAACCATTTAACATCTTAGAGCCATCAAAGAACATGGTCCAATGCTCCGAGTGAACTTGAGTTGGCTGCTGTTGTTCAATCCACTCTGCAAGGAAATCTTCTATTGCTTGGGACTTAATGGCTTTCTTTGCCTCAAACTTGATATCAAGGGGAAGGAGTTCAATCGCCCATTTCGCCACTCGACCAGTTGCATCTCTGTTGTGCAGAGTCTCTGAAAGTGGAGCGTCGCTGACGACTGTAATGGAATGATCAGAGAAATAATGAGCAACCTTCTTCGTGGTCATGTAGATCTCATACACAAGCTTCTGATAATGAGGATATCTTTGCTTTGATGGAGTCAAAACTTCAGATAGATAGTACACTGGGCGCTGAACTTTGAAGGCTTTCCCTTCTTCTTCCCGCTCGATCGTAAGTACTGTACTGACGACTTGTCCTGTGGCTGCAATATAAAGCAACAGAGGCTCTTTGCTGATTGAAGCAGCAAGCACCGGCTGGGTGGAGAGCAGAGCTTTTAGCTCGGCAAACGCTGCATCAGCTTCTGGAGTCCACTTGAACTTGTCTGCCTTCTTCATCAGTCGGTAAAGAGGCAATGCCTTTTCACCGAGTCGTGAGATGAATCGACTTAATGTGGCCAAGCATCCAGTAAGTTTCTGGACATCGTGCACCCGCACGGGGCGTTTCATTCGGAGTATAGTGCCGATTTTTTCTGGGTTAGCGTCGATTCCTCGTTCGGAAACGAGAAAACCGAGTAACTTGCCACCAGGAACTCCGAATGTGCACTTTGATGGATTGAGCTTGATATCATACCTCCTGAGGTTGGCAAATGTTTCAGCGAGGTCAGTCAGCAGGTCGGAACCCTTTCGCGACTTGACCATGATATCATCCATGTACGCTTCCACATTCCGACTGATTTGAGTGAGCAAACACTTCTGAATCATTCGCATGAACGTGGCTCCGGCATTCTTGAGGCCGAATGGCATGGTGACATAGCAGAAGCACCCGAATGGAGTGATGAAAGCTGTTTTGATCTCATCAGGTCCGTACAGACGGATCTTATGGTACCCGGAATAGGCGTCTAGAAAAGACAATATCTCACATCCCGCAGTCGAATCGACAATTTGATCGATGCGAGGGAGAGGAAAATGATCTTTCGGGCAGGCCCGATTGATGTGCTTGAAATCAATGCACATGCGGAGTGACTTGTCCTTCTTGGGAACCATTACAACATTGGCGAGCCACTCGGAGTGGTATATCTCTCGGATAAACTCTGCTGCCAACAGTCGAGCCACTTCTTCGCCAATGGCTTTTCTCTTCTGGACGGCGGACCGTCAAAGATGTTCTTTGACAGGTTTTGCTGTTGAATTGACCCTAAGGCGATGCTCAGCCAGCCCCCTGGGAACACCCGGCATGTCAGCAGGCTTCCATGCAAAGATGTCCCAGTTCTCACGGAGGAACTGGATGAGCGCTTCTTCCTATTTAGGGTCGAGTGTTGTGGAGATATGGGTCGGAGCTGCATTGGGGTCGGTCGGGTGAATGTGAACGGGCTTCGTCTCACCGGATGACTGAAATGCTGATTCTGTGGCAGGCTTCTTGGCTCGCAACAAATCACTCGGATCTACTTTCTTCTTATATTCCTCCAGCTCGACCATTGTTACCTGGGAATCGGCAATTTTCGAGCCTTTCTGGAAACACTCTTCTGCATTTTTCCGATCACCAGTGATAGTGATCATGCCTTTGGGTCCGGGCATCTTCAGTTTGAGGTACACGTAGCATGGTCGAGCCATGAACCGTGCGTAAGCTGGTCTCCCCAAAATAGCGTGGTAAGCGCTCTGAAAATCCACGACTTCAAATGTCAGCTTCTCTTTGCGGAAATGCTTTGAGTCGCCGAACACCACGTCCAGAGCTATTTGGCCGAGTGACTCAGCTTTCTTTCCAGGTATAACTCCATGAAAACTCATGTTGCTGGTGCTCAGTCGGGACATCGGAATGCCCATTCCTTTCAGCGTCTCCGCATATAATAAGTTCAATCCACTACCACCATCCATTAGTACCTTCGTCAGTCGAGTGCCTTCGACGACCGGGTCGACCAACAAAGCTTGCCTCCCAGTGGTGGCTATTCGAGTCGGGTGATCGGACTAGTCAAATGTAATGGGAGTTTGGGACCATCTCAGATAACTGGGCGTCGCCGAGGCGACCATATTCACCTCACGGTTGATAACCTTCAGTCGGCTTTTACTTTCCACATCCGCAAAGATCATCAGAGTGGAATTAACATGAGGATATCCTCCATCACTGTCCTCCTTGTCTTCGGCTTTGTCCGACTCCTTTTCCTTGTCCTTGGGCTGTTTACCTTGGAACTGCTGGATCAGGAGCCGGCACTGGCGAGTGGTATGCTTCGGGTAAATGAAATTACCCTCTTCATCTTTCTTCGTGTGGATGTGACACGGCAGATCCATCACGTCATTTCCTTCTTTATCCTTCACCTTCTTGGGGTTCCAGGATCCTTTGGGTTTTCCCTTGAACTTGCCCTGAGTCATGGCCAGAGCCTCCCCAGGAGCCGCTGGCTCGGCCTTCCGTTTCTGCTTCCGACTGGAATTTCCTTTCTCCGACTGACTCGGCTTGTACTTGCCACTCCGGAGTCGGTCCTCCTCTTCGCCGTTGGCGTACTTGGTAGCAATTTCCATCATCCGACTCAGGGTCATATCTCCGGTCCGACCAAACTTCAAACTCAATTCTCTGTTCTTAACACCATCCTTGAAGGCGCAGACTGCCTGATGATCAGACACGTTCTCCACGGTATGATGCAAAGTGATCCATCTCTGAATATACTCTCTTAAGGTCTCATTCGACTTCTGCACACAAACTTGCAGCTCTGTCAATCCAGCTGGTCGCTTGCAAGTTCCCTCGAATGTTGTGACAAACACTCGAGAAAGATCTTCCAAGTGTAAATGCTGCTAGGAGTTAACTGATTCAACCACGCCCTGGCCGAACCTTCCAACATGAGTGGTAAATGCTTCATAGCCACTTCATCATTTCCGCCACCAATCTGCACTGCCACTCGGTAGTCTTCAAGCCAAGTTTCAGGCTTAGACTCACCGGTGAACTTGCTTACTCTAGTCACCAACCTGAAGTTGTGGGGAATCACTGCGGCTCTGATAGCCCTGCTGAAACATTCTGGACCTGACACATGGACTTGGCTGCTAGTGGGCGCATCTCTGTCGTGGCCACCTCGATGAGCCCTGTTCTGATCGACCAGGCCTTGCACGATGATGGATCGTGCGTCAAAGCCTGGGTCCCTGGGGTCGACCGGGGCTCTTCGTCCCACACTGAGCTGGCGCCTGTCATCTTGCTGCCGATGAGCGTAGGACCCACCTCTCGGGGAGGAGTGGGCGCTCGACGCCTATCATCACAATCGTATTGGTCACCATATTGCTCCCGTCGATTCTTGCGTCCTTCACGCCGCGGAGGCGATCTAGGGCTGTGAGCCGACTGAACCGTATTCGCAGCGATGGATCGACTATGAATCCTGTTGCGTGACTGTGACACGGCTGAATTCTGATCACCTGCTGCTCGGAGCAAATCTCTAATCTACATCAAGCCTCTACCAGCCTCCGACTGAGAGGGCTGAATCGACTCTGCTATATGGGTTGCAGCTGCTAAATTCTGAATCGGGGTTCGATATACCTGAGTCGGCTGCGGGAAGAGTTGACGTCGACTGGAGTTGGGTACTCGTTGCCGCGCGCGCTCGTCGAGTGCTCGCTGGAGATTCTCCAGACGAGTGCGTTCAGCCAAGTTGGCCAAACGCGCCTCCTCCAAGGCACGAGCCTCGGGGGTTTCTCCTGCGATGGGAGTATGCAGGGCATCCATGTTCCTGCGGCGAAGTTCTTCCCTTTGCAGGGAGTTGAGTGGCTCGGGTTGATATTCCTCATGGACTTGAGTGGGGTCGCCTCCACCGTCCACCCCGTCGTTGCGGGGGAAGCCGGGAGGGCTACGAGGCCCGTTGACCATCAAGATCTCCGCCGCCGGATCGCTGCTATCGCACTCGGATGCGGTCTCTACGGAACCAGTCGACAGATCAAACAGGCTGTAGAGAGATTCGTCGGGCTCGATTGCCGCGACTTGGGTGGTGGCCGACTGGCGGGCCACCGCATGCCTCACCCACCGCTGGAGTCTCGACCGACCAGAGCGCTTGCGCTGGCGGGAGACAGGGAGGGAGGACGATAGGGGAGTCGACCGGTAAGGAGTCGATGGTTGCCGCAGCAGAACGCCGCGGACACACGCCCGAAAATGCGTCGCCCCGCGGACGGGGAGCGCGTCGATGTCGAGTGGAGCCTCCTGGAGCCAAGCGGAGTCGTCGGCGATGAAGGTGAGCACGCCGAGACGGATCTCGCGGCCCTCGACCAAAACTCCACCAGAAACCATGATGAAGGCAATCGGAACAATTGCAACTTCTCCAGAAATCGCTAAGACACCTGCCCCAAGGTGGGCGCCAACTGTCGTGGTTCTAAGTCTGACATTAGAATGGGGGGTAGGTATGGAGAGGCAAGATCCTAGCTATGGAGCAGTTGTAAACACAAGGGATGTACGAGTTCTGGCCCTTCTTGGAGGAAGTAACAGCCCTACGTCTCAGAGCCCGGAGGCGGTCGACTGGATTACGAGTGTATAGGTTACAAGGGTGCGAACCCTTTACACTAAGGAGGGGGGTGGCTTATATAGTGTCTATCAGACCCCTCCGGTCCTCAGTAATGCAGGGTTTAAAGTACATTAAGGTTGAGCGTTACTGGTAACGCCCTACATAAAGTGTCCTAAATGCCATAAAGACTACTTAATTACAGACCGTTTGGATGCAGAGTGGCTCTTGATCTCCTGGTGGTCGAGTGAGTCTTCATAGTCGAGTCCTTCGAGTCCGTCGAGTGAAGTCCCTCTTGGTCGACTGGAATGCAGTTTCTTCTGAGGGTGTCCTTGGGAAGGGTACTTAGGACAAGTCTATGACCCTACCCTAGGTACATGACTTCATCAGGCGGTCTTCAGACGACGTACCAAATTTTGGTTGATTCCATGTTGGTTCCAGCACCACGGGCCTGCATCTTGCCCCAGTTGCAGCTCCGTTATCTGATGCAACTTTGTACTACATGGTTACAGCTCTGCGAACCGGCGGTTGCAACAGTCGATGGTTGTAGCTCGCCATAGGGTGGACGTCGTTGGATGCAGTTCGACCCACAGACGGTTGCAACTCCACCAACCGTGGTTGCGACGCTCGTAGTCGTTGATTGGATCAGGTCGTTGGCGCCGTCGCATCTCAGCGCACAGAGTTGCAGCTCTCGGCTGAGCAACGTCACCGGCAAGTCTCAGCAAGCGATAAGATCAAGCTCGCTATCCATTGACCCAACACCAACAACCCCCTCGCCTCGCTAGCACCAAAAAATCGGCTAGTTTGTCGGTCCCCTAGCTTCGTGTCCGGTCCTATTGCAGTTGTGTGTGGGTGTTTCTCACGCAGCGGGGGTTGGTCAAGAATAGTGTGCGATATGACCACACCCGTGGAGGCGAGGGGGGTGCGGCGGAGAAGGGTGCGTTGCTCGATCCTATTAAGAGATAAGGAAGAAATGGGGAGCAGTGTAGCTCACGTGTGAAGAGGATAAAGGAAAGGGGTGAGCATGTGTGGGCCAGGAAGCTGCATGTGGCATGTCTTTGTCCCTTCTATAAGGTGTGATCAAGCAGTCAGCATGCGACCAACGCGGAGCCTGGCCGGTCGCCCGACACAGATCATTTACCGTAAAGTAAATGTTGTCGCGTGAAACATGATAAAAAATAATGCATTGGGATGGGAAACGATTAGGCTGTGTCTAAGAATAAAGCATTATAAAAACCAAAGTACTAAAAAACAACATTATTTTACTTTGTTGGTATGAGATATGTAGCTTTTACATACTATTAAAGTATTTTTAGAGTATAATATATATAGAGAACTTATTTGGTCAACACTGTACACATCGATGTAAAAATAACCGACAACCCTTGCACACAAAACTACAGTACTAGCTAGCTAGTCGACCGCATGGATGAAAAATCTTAGGGCATCTCCAACTGAAAGTGCAACTAATCCTTGGGTGGTTTTGGTAATTCATAACAACATATAGCTCATTGAACTAATATCCATTCAAGTTAAATATTTTAGAAAGTTCAATGATTGGCATGGCATGGACTAGAGATGTGGACCCCTCAAAATGCTAAGGACACATATTGGCAAAAGCTCAAGACTCTTCATTTATATTTTAGTGATCCAAGATCACGTTGAGTTCATAGGATAGTCAATACTATTAAAAGGGGGTGAGGTGTTGCTTAATGGTCTACTTGCTCCAAGTGCTTAGTGATATTGCTCCAAAAACCCTCAACCACTTTCTCATTTCCAAATATGTCCAAAACTCAAAGTCAAACTCGGCCCCACCGAACAGATCTATTCGGCGCCACCGAGTTCACTTGACCTAGCCACTGCCAGAAACCCTAACTCCTCGGTCACACCGATACGGGACTCGATCTCACCGAGATGGCCCTACAAACTCTCTGTTGCCTATTGCAATTATTTCGGTCTCATCGAAATGTGCAATTGGTCCCATCGAGTTTGCTTGGCCAACTCGCTGTTTGTTCTTTGCTAAAATCGGTCTCGCCGAGTTCAAGCAATCGGCTTTACCGAGATGAGGTCTTGCCCTAACCCTAGCACATCGGTCCCACCGAGTTGTTCCAGTCGGTCCCACCGAGATTCCTAACGTTCATATTTTGAACTAAATCGGTCTCACCGAGTTCTTCTATTCGGTCTGACCGAGTTGGGTCAAATGTGTGTAACGGTTGTATTTTGTGTGGAGGCTATATATACCCCTCCACCCTTCTCCATATGCGAGAGAGCCATCAGAACGTGCCTACACTTCCAGCCTACATTTTTTGAGAGAGAACCACCTACTGATGTGTTGAGATCAAGAAATTTCAATCCAACCACAAGAATCTTGATTTCTAGCCTTCCCCAAGTTGCTTTCCACTCAAATCATCTTTCCACCATATCCAAATCTGTGTGAGAGAGTTGAGTGTTGGGGAGACTACCATTTGAAGCACAAGAGCAAGGAGTTAATCATCAACACAACATCTATTACCTTTTGAAGAGTGGTGTCTCCTAGATTGGTTAGGTGTCGCTTGGGAGCCTCGGACAAGATTGTGGAGTTGAACCAAGAAGTTTGTAAGGGCAAGGAGATCTCCTACTTCATGAAGATCTACCCAAGTGAGGCAAGTCCTTCGTGGGTGATGGGCATGGTGGGATAGACAAGGTTGCTAGCTTCTTCGTGGACCCTTCATGGGTGGAGCCCTTCGTGGACTCGCGCAATCGTTACCCTTCTGGGTTAAAGTCTCCATCAACGTGGATGTACGATAGCACCACCTATCGGAACCACGCCAAAAATCTCTGTGTCATCATTGCGTCTGCACTCTCCAAACCCTTCCCTTTACCTTCATATGCAATGTTTTACTTTCCGCTGCTACACTCTTAGAATTGCATGTGTAGGTTGATTGCTTGACTTGTGCTATATTGTCAAAATCTACTCACAACTAAAATTGGGAAAATGTTAGATTTTTATTTGGTCAAGTAGTCTAATCACCCTCCCTCTTGACCTACTTTCGATCCTACAAGTGGTATCAGAGATTTGGTCTCCATTTTCCTTGATTTCCATAGCTTTGGTGATCATAGCCTTACTTTCACAACATAGGAGAGTATGGCGTCTAGCGAGGGAAATTACTACCGTAGAGGTCCTTACTTTGATGGTACAAATTTTACTAGTTGGAAGCATAAGATGAAAATGCAAATTTTTGGTCATAACACTGTCGTCTGAGCTACTGTGCGCATTGGCTTGCAAGGTGATTTGTTCGAGGATGGAAAAGAACCAGATTGTGAAGCGTCTGCGGAAGAAATGAAGATGTTGCAATACAATGTTCAAGCTTGCGATATTCTCTTCAACGGATTGTGCCCCAAAGAATTTAACAAAATCAGCCGCCTTGAGAATGCAAAGGAAATTTGGGATACTTTGGTTGATATGCACGAAGGTACCGAGTTTGTCAATGTCGCGGGAAACCACGGCCACCTATGGGACCAAGGGCCCCTTGCTGGTTCGGCGGGGGAGATGTCGCGTTGCACAAAGAGCAGAGGAGCGTGGGGCAGCACGGCAGGGATCACACAAGCAATTTTACCCAGGTTTGGGCCGCCGCGAGGCGTAAAACCCTACTCCTGCTTTGGTGGATTGATGGTGGAAGAATGGTGCTGGAACGTAGTACACTTGCCCGGCAAGGGCGGTAGTGGCTACGCGCGTATGCGTGTCTAACTTTCCAACCTCGCGAACCGTTTCAACGGTTGCCATGCGCCTCCTTTTATAGGTTAAGGGGTCACCACAATGGTAAAGCAGTCACTATGCATTGACAAGATAGCAAACAGTGCTATCATACCTAACTCTGTAGGCTGACAGGGCGCATTAAATGTGCCGCTCAACGTCACATTGTTGCTCGCCCGGCAAGCCTTGTCGGGCTTGTTTTGCCAGCTCCTCGCCTGCTTGTTTGACACATCACATGACGGGTGTCATCTGTAGGTTTTCCTATAAAAAGATGCTGCCATGTGGCGAATGGCTGCCACCTTCCAAACTTTTCACTAAAATTGGGGTTAGTAGAACCAAATATGATATCATCCACATAAATTTGGCACAAAAATAATTCTCCACTAACCCTTTTAGTAAAAAGTGTAGAGTCAATTTTCCCAATTTCAAAGCCTTTTTCAATAAGAAACTTAGTCAAGCATTTATACCTTGCTCTAGGGGCTTGTTTAAGACCATAAAGGGCTTTGCGAAGTTTGTAGACATGATTAGGTTTCTTGGGATTAACAAAGCCAGGAGGTTGTTTGACATAAACTTCCTCCTCAATTTCACCATTTAGAAAAGCACTTTTAATGTCCATTTGGTATAAGGTGATATCATGGCGATTGGCATAAGCAAGTAAAATGCGAATGGACTCAAGTCTAGCAATGAGGGCATATGTCTCACCATAGTCCATACCTTCGGCTTGAGTGTAGCCTTGAGCAATGAGATGGGCCTTGTTTCATACAACTTGTCTATCCTCATTTCACTAATTCCGAAAACCCACTAGGTTCCAATGACATTTTGATCATAGTTGGGCTTCTGAACGAATGTCCGTACTTGATTCCTCTCTAAGTTGTGTAGCTCTTCATGCATAACATTTATCCAATCCGGGTCCTCAAGGGCATCTTCTACCTTCATAGGTTCAACACTAGAAATGAATGGGCAGTGTTCACAAAAGTTAGCCAAATGAGTTTTTGAGCGAGTAATTCTCCCGGTTTTTGATGTCATCGAAGATTTGTTCAATAGGATGATCTTTTGAGACTCTTGCTCTAACTTGAGAGAGATTTTGCTTGGATTGTGGTGGAACATTCTCCTCATCTTCTTCTTCTTCATTGTTGGTGGTGTTGTCGTTCGCTTGTGGATGTGGAGAAGGAGGTCGAGGTGGTTCATCTTGTTGTACTTCGTCATTTCCTCCATATTGACGTGTTCCACTTGTGGATGCCTCCATATCAACTTGTGGTTCATCTTGATGTGAACTTGAGGCTTCCACTTGAATGGACGAAGTACTCTCCTTCACTTCCGTTGGGCGAATTTTGCCAATAGATAAATCTTGAATTGCTCCCGAGGGATCTTTGTCTCCTACATCAATTGGTAGTTGCTCTAATTGCGAGCCGTTAGATTCATCAAACTTCACATCTACCGTCTCTTCAAAATTTCGGGTGAAATTTTCATAGAAACGGCGAGTGTGAGAGTTTGAGCCGTAACCGAGTAGAAAAACTTCATGAGATTTAGGAGAAACTTTCGAACAACGATGCTTATCAAGAATGTAGCACTTTGAGCCGAATACTCGAAAGTGTCCAACTTGTGGTTTGTGAGGGAATCCTGGATTAAGGGGTCCTCAGGCAGCCGGATTGATGGGCTACTATGGGGCCAAGCTAGAGTATGAATCCATGGCTGGATAAGGAATCTTTGGAGTCATGGTGTGCCCTACAAGCTAGGATTAGGAAGGATCTGTCTTCCTTGTAACTTATGGCATGTAACCCTGAACCTACCGGTGCCTATATAAATCGGATGGTTTTAGTCTTTAGGGCTGGAGCTACATTCATTACCTCATCGACTTAGGGTTTAGCTCATCTGATCTCGAGGGAGATCTACTATGTAACCACATCATACATCAAATACAATCAAGTAGGACGTAGGGTTTTACCTCTTTGAGAGGGACCGAACCTGGGTAAACATTGTGCTCATCATCCCTTGTTCCCCATTGATCCTAGATCCACAACTCGGGACCCCCTACCCGAGATCCGCTGGTTTTGACACCGACATTGGTGATTTCATTGAGAGTTTTGTTGTTGGGTCGCCCAAGGATCAATGGCTCGCCTGATCATCGGATAGGGCGTCAGCTCCGGGGACCTCTTCGTCCTTGGCCAACTCTTCGCGTTCGGCAGCATCGTGCTGCACGCCAACCCAACTGGTCATCTAGACCAAATCGACAACTTTGCCCCTGAACACCGGATTCAATTCGGCAATTTGGAGTGCATTGCGGACATACGAGGCGATCTGGCCTTTACCAGATTCACGACCTCTCCCTGCACCCCCATAGGCCTAGCTGTGCCCGCTTTGGAGCCTCTCACTGATTCAATCTAGGAATTGGCCTTGGTCCTTCAGCCAACCTTGGGCCTAAACGGCTCCACTTCTAGCGGGCGCCAGGAATCCCCTTCTGCCACGCTCGCAATACCCGCCGAAGACCCATTTTCGGGCCTTGATGCGGAAGCAAGGTTCGGATGCCGAGAGTCACTCTCGACTGGACCCTGTCCTCATGACACGCCTCCAGCCTTGAGCCCTTGCGACGAGTCGACGATCGGTAGCCACGAATTACCCCTGGCACAAATCAACTCGCCCTCGAGCCTCAGTATGGAAACAGCGCTCAAGGACCAGGGCCCGCCTTCGGTCTCCAATGATGGTCCAGTCCCGAGCCCCGAGCTCGACTCGGCCCTTGAAAACCAAAACCCAGTTAAGGTATAGATTATCCCTCACCATGCTACGCTGGAGTTCGGCCCAGAACTCCCACCGCCCACAAGCCTAGTGACCTCGCCCTATTAAATGAGGCACTGGACCGAATCCAAAAGATGGCTATTTAGGAGGACCTACCCTCAGCTCTCGTTCAACAACCCTTCGAGGCATATCCCGGGGAATTTTGCGCCCCACCCACCACCCACTTAGTAGCCACTGTCGAGGATTTAATCGACATGCTGGATTATACCTCGAAAAATACCGAATACATGGATGAGGACAATGGAGCCACGGCTAACATTGACGCCACTCCCCCCATTACCGGCCGCTGGACGTCCACGTCCACCTATGACGTCTACATGGTAGACAACCCGAAGGGAGACGATGGCACCCCCGGGAAGAATAATGGTAGGCCCAGCAAGGAGCCATCGGAATGCTGCACACAGCGCCGCCGCTCCAAGGCGCGTCGAAGCCACACGAGCAACACGGACACCGGAGAAAATGCCACCCCAGATAATGTGGGCAACCTTGACCCTGGTGCCGACGGACAACCACAAGCCAACCATGAGGAGCGTGAGGAGCATGAGGATCCACTCGATCCAGAACATCTCGATGACTCTGAACACGACAATTACCACCCCCTCTCAGAAGAGGAGGTGAGTCTGGGCGACGAAGATTTCATTGTCCCTGAAGACCCACTGGATCAAGAGCGGTACAAGTGGTAGCTTATCGCCACCATGCGCAGCCTAAAGAAACAACGACAGAAAATAAAGGCCGAACAGGACACACTCAATGAGAGGTGGACTAAAGTCCTGGACACCGAAGAGGAGTACGGCCACAAGCAATAGACGAAAAGCTACCCGAAGCGGAAGCTACTGCCACAGTTCAATGACAAGGCCGTAGAGCCAGCACCTCCAAGGTACACTCAAGCAGACCAACCTAAGTGCCCCCCTCGAGGACGGGATCGGACAGTTGACCAAGCCGAAACACCTACCACCCACCCTCACCGTCAAGGCAAGGAACCATTATGGTCAAATTATGAGTACGACCTCTGCGGGACCTAGATGCTTGGGCAGGCCTGACAAGGTCCATTTAGGGGCCCAAAAGGGACCCTCCTACTAGACGGGACGGATACAAATCTTGGTCATACCAAAACGATAGATCTCGGGGACTGCAACGAGCCTGGATGGCAGATGACCTCCGGCGCGACGTAACCCAAGTCAGGGGCACTGCTCACCCCCTTTGCTTCACAAATAAAGTGATGCAACATGAATTCCCAGAAGGTTTCAAACCTGTGAACATTGAGCCCTATGATGGGACAACAGATCCTACAATCTGGATCGAAGACTTTCTATTGCACATCTGCATGGCACGAGGAGACGACCTCCATGCCATCAAGTATCTACCATTAAAGCTCAAGGGTCTAGCCAGGCATTGGCTGAACAGCCTTCCAGAAGACTCAATAGGGTGTTGGGAAGAACTCGAGGAGGCCTTTCAAGCCAACTTTCAGGGCACTTATCTTCGGCCCTCGGGCCGATGATATGAGCCACATAATCCAGCAGCCTGGCGAGTCAGCACGGCAATTTTGGAATTGGTTTTTGACCAAGAAAAAACAAATCCTTGACTGCTGAGACTCCGAAGCAATAGCCACCTTTAAGCATAGTATTCGGGATGAATGGCTAGCATGGTAGTTTGGCCAACACAAGCCGAGAGGATGGCCGCACTTACCTCCCTGATGACCCGCTTCTATGTAGAGAGGACAGCTAGCTGGCTTGTAGGGGCACCAATCCTGACACCCCCGGAGCCTCAGAAGTCCGGGACAGGAATGAGAAGCCCTGAAGGAATAAGAATAAGCGATGCCATAACAACGACGAAGCTGAGGAAACAATAGTAAATGCCGGATTCCATAATCAAAAGTCTGGGCCATGGAAAAGGCCCTATAAAGGCAACCAGGACAGCCCAACCAAGTTGGACGCAATCCTGGATAGGCCCTGCCAGATTCATGGCACCATGGAGAAGTCTGACAACCACTCCAACAGCAATTGTTGGGTGATAAAACAGGTCGGCAAGCTTCAAGCCGAAGACTCAGGCAAAAGCCCATGAAGCAAGGATGATGAGGAGCCCTGCAGGCCGAACAATGGAGGCCAAAATCCCTTCCCTTCTGAGGTCAAGATGGTGAATACGATCTACGCCACCTACATACCAAGGAAGGAGAGCAAGCGTGCGCTGCGGGGACGTATACGCCGTCAGACCCGTAGCGCCCAAATTCAACCCATGGTCGGCTTGCCCGACCACCTTTGACCGCAGAGACCATCCGACTAGTATCCATCATGGAGGGTCAGCGACCCTGTTACTGGACCCCATTATCGACGGTACCACCTCACAAGAGTCCTAATGGACGGGGGCAGCAGCCTCAATCTGATCTATGCAGACATAGTGAGAAAAATGGGGATCGATCCGTCAAGGATCAAACCGAGCAACACCTCTTTTAAGGGGGTTATTCCGGGCATAGAGGCCCAATGCTCACGCACGGTAACTCTTGAAGTGGTGTTCGGCTCACCAGATAACTTCTAAAGCAAAGATTTGATCTTCGACATCGCTCCATTCCGCAGTGGCTACCATGTCCTCCTCGGCCGAACAATGTTCGCCAAATTTAACGCCGTCCCACAATGCCTACCTCAAGCTGAAGGCCCAATCCCTTGGGTGTCATAACAATCAATGGCAACACGGAGCGCTCACTTCAGATCGAGGAACACACCGCGGTCCTGGCAGCCGAAGACCAAGCCGTCGCCAAAGGGCCACCGTATCAGCCTGCCGTAAAGGCCAAGCAGACCCGAGCCTGATCCCCGTCATGAGAGCCCGCCTACGTTCGCCGAAAATAGGGACGTGCTCCCCACGGCACACCTACCTCCGTCGCGCTCTACGTGCCTCGTCGGCACAACTTCGTGGTCGAGATACCATGGCTGACCGTGGGGGCTGATATCGAATGTATATCCCCACACGTTCGGCTCAACCGAACTACGACATCATCACGTCTTCGACTGACCACGGGTATGATTCCAGACTCACTCAGCATCAAGCTATATTTGGCAGGGTCACATCTCAAGGCCCCTATCGAAGACATCCCTCGCCAGCATGCGATGTTCATGGATGACCAATTCACACCTCTCCATCTCACAAAAGCAAAGGCGCAGACATGCAGCAGGGCACAACTAAGGATTTAACCCACGAATCAAGGCCTTGTGTAAACCTTCTCTATAAAGTTTTTTATTTTCATAAATGCCTTAGTGGTTCGAATTGTACGGATAGACGTCCAGGTCTTATGGAAATTATAAACACCTTTAAAATGTTCGGGCATCAGCACTGTCTAGCCATTCTCTCTCCTTTCCTTTTTTCCGCTCTTCAAACGACTATGTAGGCACACAATGTGTGGCAAATACAACTAGGTTAATCGATCGAAGGCTTGATTTTCCAATAAGCTCTATGCACCAAGTCCGGCACCACTTCTCGTTGTGTGCTCGGCATCTAGGATACTGCATTATATGCATCAGTGCCGAACTATGTTTTGGGTCAATAGTTGGGTGCCCGGCTCTTGTGCTTGCCTTCTTATAAGGCAAAGGGAGAACCCCTGCGATTGTACTTCCAGCTAGTCCAGTTAAGCACCTCAGGGGAGAAAGCCAAAAACTGATCGTCATGGTAAGCAAGAACTGGTCAGCGATCCGGTGACAAGTGTTAAACTAAGAAATCGTTGGCGTTTTCTCCGTGTCATACGCAGTGTTCCTCCTAGCACAAACCAAGTGCTCACAAAGGCACACCTCGGTTACCTTGTACACCGCAAAACCCTGGGGGCTAGTCATTAGTCCCCACCGTCAAGCTCCTATGGCAAAGTGAAAGCAATAAAGCCGCATAGTATGATTGCCTGGTCTCTCTCTCGCACTACCGCCTTTGGGCACCAATACATTGGCTAAGGGTAATAGTGCAGAGATGAAACACCCCTCGTCTTATTAACTTGGGGGCTGAAGCCGAAGACTAGTAACTTTCAGGATAATAAAATAGTCGCATATGAGTCAAAATTAAACAGTAACATACACAACATACAAACAGACCGCACCATAAAGCAACATCTTCGGACGGCAACCGGACACAAAATCATTCAATTATTACATCCTTCGAACGCTGATCCTCTATTGCCCGAGCACCTTCCATAACTTGGGCGAAGTACAGCTCAGGGTGACGATGCTCCTTTCTAGCCGGCGGAGGACCAACGACCATATCCAATGGTTTGATCCTCGGCCAATGCACCATGGTCTTCACGAAGGACAGCCTCACACTCTCAAGGCACGTGGATCACTTTACGGTATCGATCCACAACAATGCTTCACGCAGCCGTTGCAGCAAGCCAAAGTAGCTGTCCGAAGTAGCCTCATTAGGCCACAGCTGGGCACAAAGATCCTTCAGGGCTGGTTCGGCCATTCGGTGCAGCTCCATCAACTGCTTCATTTGGTTGTTGAGGAGCTGAGGGTGTTCGGGCGCCTGGAACTGCGACCAGAAGAGCCGCCATTCCGAATCCTCCTCCCGCGCCATGTAGTGCTCCGTCACAGCAGCCGCACTCTTCTGAAGCTTGGTAGAAGCGCCTACGGAGTGCCCATCAGCAAGGCGAACTTGTTGCCTCCAAACACATTCTGCAGTAAGTATTTCTTACCATCTGCGATTTGCCCCACTTGGCAGAGCTCTTCTCGGACACCTCACACT